>UZAN01042618.1:4071-25243 GCA_900618425.1 Echinostoma caproni | reverse complement strand
ACCATTGTACTTAGAGAGAAGTTTGGTTGATCTAGTGCACGGGTTAGCATAAGGCCCTGCCATGTGGCGTGCATACTACCTGTCCGAACAAGCGAAGTAGACTGATTGAAAATTGTTGTGGTAACGAGTTTTTCACTGAATCGCTCCCAATTATCTGGTGGCTGATCCCAATAGGTTAGCCTACTCACTCCATCCTGTGTACACCAAATTAATCGCGCAGGACACATAAACCTTCAAATTCCTTGAAGTTTCTCATCGATGTTGTTGGTGTTTCAGTTCGGCTTACGTTACTTAAGCTTTAGGTTTAAATGTGGTCACTTACTGTCATCATTAAGGACGCAACTGTCCGGATGGGAGGAGCTACCCACTACGATCAACTTCCGACCATTGAGCTTCAGATCAATGGTAGTCGACATCCATTCTTGGAGCATCACTGCATTTTTTTAAGTGCAGCAAATAGAATGTACTGGGATGGTTATTTCATCCTGCGATTCAACCGATCGCATCATACGTCTTTCGAACCAGACTCGCACTGTAAAGGTTTCCGTAACGCCTCGTCACTCACTGGGGTAGTCGTTTTACCACCTATCCGTTGCTCTTGGCGACAGTTCATATTCTTCGCTGCTCTAGAACTATTGTTTTCTAACTTTTCTAGATGTGCTCGCTTCCTGTCGCTCACTTACTTAGAGATGGACTTCTTTCTTCCACTTCAATGCAAACCATCGTTACGAGAAGATAATGAATAAAACCTCCCTAGCGTACACCATGAATGGAAGTTTACCTGGAAAAGGGGTTTTCTCAGGAGAGTCGAAATGGGTGAAATCCGTTCATATTCATATTGGGACTTTTGTTGTGTCTGTATATTTACTTTGTGTCATGATCGTCTTTGTGCCACTTTGTTCCGTCCCAATCCCACGGCACCTCATTGGGATCATTAGCTATCTAGCCGAAACCGCGTCCAAGCTTAGGGGACTTTTTCACCCGACTTCGCCACAGGTGCGTCAGGGTTACCCCCTCCTTCAGTTCTGTTTAACTTAACAGCTCTACCATTGTACGAGGATAGTGGATAGTCTGAGTGCTAGTGTAGCCGTGTTCGGTATGCGTTATGCACCTTCTAAGTGCAAAATGCTTCAAGACTGGGTTGATACAACTCAGCCTCGCTGTACTGGGGAAAGTGATAGAGCCGGTGGATCCGTTATTTAGGCAGCTACGACTGAACGCGGTCGCCTTCTGGAGCAAGTGATCGGCCTCCATAGACTGCGTTGGTTCGGGCCTGTGTTACGCATATCACCAGATTGATTGCCGTGACGCGCGGCGTTTGCCGAAGCAGATAGTGGTTGGAGAAAATCCAAAGGTGGTCAAGCTATTCCTGGCCTGAGGGTATAAAAACCCTGAGCAGTAGATTTGCTCACATAGGACGCGTTAGGCCTCCTGGGTGAGGACATCGGGATCATTGTAATCAGTGGTTAGAGACACTGAGTCGTATGGCTGAGTAAACAGTGGCGCTCGTGCATCTCAATCTCTTTGCAACCTTACTCTTCTGGAATTCTCCACTTTCAAATTTCCAATCTTTCTTCTACTCCTTCATCCAAATGGATAATCAAAAGATCAACCAAGGCCGGCACACGAAAGTGGCTGTACACAGTGAACTGAACTGAACATTAGGTACTTAATTTGAATCCATTCGGTAAGTTTTGACATAATGCCAATCGCTTGACTTCTAAATCGATATGGATTTTGACCAAGGAAACCGGACAGTAGGCTTATCGATTACTCATAGCATGTAAATCTCGCCCCTTCTTGGGACACCACGACTACATTCCTCATGATCCGAAGTAGTGAATTTCTGTGGCTGGTCCTCTAATCCATCACCAGCGCATGTAGCTGTAAGCTTTGTTCGAACCTCATCATCGCTGTCTTAACCCCATTGGTAACATGTTATTTTACGTGTATTTGATGTGTGCTCAGTGAGGACCTCTTGCTACTAATACCCACGATGGGCTCATTATTAACCGATTTTTAAATGACACGCACGCTGTTTTGTTTTTTCCACAATACTATAGGATGTGGAGGAGTTTGTGATTCATTATCCTAACATGTTTTGTCTGATGGACGACTTGCGTAACATGGGAGAATCCAATGCCGCGTTGAATCGTCCTCTGCACATGCATCGTGATGTCCTGTTGGCCGCGTCCGCAATTTACGATGGTGAGTTCCAGTTGCCACACATTCCGTGGCCCTGGTTGTATCTGGTTTCGTTTGAGGCGTATTAGATGTTTCGGAGTTTCGTACCTTTCTCAAGGGTATGTATACGTGTGTAGTGTGGAGTTCATGTCTTGTATCCTGGCCATACTTCCAAGTACATATTCGTAAACAGTACCGCAGTGAGGCGCGTTTGACGATGGACTCCCTCGGCCCATTAGGTTCGGTCGACATACTGAATCAGTTGTGCTCTTCCTTAAACTAAACTCGCCGATTAGACACGTCTTAGATCAAAATGGTGCTTGTGCCTTGGGGTAATCGGTCCATTTCTGTTTAGCGCGAGTTCCGTATTCTTCTTGTCGAAGATAAACGGTATCCTCTATTCGATAATTGTTGATACGCTGTTCTAGTGCAGCGGGTAAAGCAGCGCCAAATGACCACATTACAGTGAGCTGCCATTATGGGATTGCCGGTCCGCGTGCGTCCATTGCCTAATGCTTTCACTTTGAACGCATCAGTCTCCGGCTTGGTATGCGGGCTTACTTGGCTCATCACCTTGTTGCTTTACTCAGTTTTTTGGTGCTCGTTGACGCATGACCTGAGAGATCTAGCCCAAAGCATTAGGGGGGCAGGATTCGCACAGCTTAGGGTTCTACACTGTCTAAGACTATCTGATCTTACACAATCGTCGCCATTGACGATCAGTAGGTATCGGCGTACTCAACTTCTGTGCACAATTGATCTTCACTGTTAGGTCGCGGGCACCGTATTCCGGCAGCTCACCGTCAGTCGTTTATAGCCGTTACTGAATTTAAGCATAAATAACGGGACACGATCATTTCCAGCATTGCGGCAGTATTTCCTAGATTGTGGCAGTGAGTACTGATGGAGGTAACCGTAAGGAGAACACGTAAATGAGAAAAGGTGAATACATGGCATGCAGGATGCACAGGGCGACGGCGTCAAATTTTGAATGCGAGCATAGCACCGCCTGATAGACCGAAGAGGAGTAGATGACGCTGGGACGGAGCGGGTGACCTTCAAGTCGACCAATGGATTCTCAGGGATGTTCGAACATCAGCTTGTTTAGTATGGATACGGGTGTGAAACCCCAGATACGGCTTCATTCGGTCGGAACAAGGCGTTTTCANCAAATGTAAAGGTGAGAGGACTAAGTAGTCAAACGGGTCCACGGTTTGCATAATATAAATTATCAACATTTGGTTATATTAAACTTAAGAAATAAATGTAAAACATAAGTATGTAATTCCGCGTTAGTCTTTTCATCCTTGGCTGTCAAATCGACTTGTTTTCGTTGAACCTTTCCGGTTGCGTCGTACGTTAATCTTCTTAACTCCTATTCTACGTTATTCTCCTTTCGCAACTCACGTCTCATGCATATCCTTCTAACTGATGCCCATTAGTCTTTTTTCTCTCATACATTATGAAATTCTGTTAATACCATCTGCTAGCTCATCTCTGTCACTGCATTATGTTCAAACAACCAAAAAGCTTGTTTTGCTCCTATATACAAGGGTGTCAATATCACTGAGGCCCCTCTGAATTCGAATTCTAAAAAAACCACGTGATTTGTGACATGTAACCACTGATTATATCCGCATCAGTAAAACGGTCATTTCACCAACGGCCTTTTATAATGTGACTACGGTTGGGCCTCGAGGTGCTGATTCAACTGTATATTGAACCGCGCAATACGGTATGTCTAGAGTGTACGCAGGTGCATCAGGAGTACTCTTACTCCAGATAGTCATAGTATCAAACGGCTCAAGTCGAATTCTCATTTTCACTAATTCAGACACAATCAGTTGTTAAAAATTTTCAAATCATCAGCGTTGATTTCTGCGTAGCATGAACCAAATTATGTTAGACAAGTGCATACGCGCACGGTCTCCCTCCGATCCATGAACGCGCGTGTGCCTCTATGAGTTGACTGCACCGCATACATCAGTGAGATGTTCTGGAGTCACCGTAGTGAACGTAGTTGACACAGTTCATCAAAATACTGGTTCCCTTAGAGTCGGGACCGGAATTCGCTCCAGTTTAGTTTGTAATCGGTTGTTGGGGTAGTGCGCATGCGCGTCTCCTGACCAGGAGTCTAGCTCACATAGGTCCCGTTAGGCTCCCTGGCTGGGTACCCCAAGATCATCGCCACCGATGGTTAGAGATACTGAGCGATATGGCTGGGTGTCGCAAACAGTGGTGCTCGCGCATCTACTCATTACTCTTATAACTTCAGTCTATCTTCCGCTTGACTCTGCTGTCAACATTCTAATCTTCATTTTGCTTTGTATCCAAATGGGCAACCAAAACCCGCGCACGAAAGTGCATGGTTAATGATTGTAAGAACTGAATTGAGTATGCGCGTGAAAGTACTCACAGGCTGGTCAGCGAAATGACCTTTACGATTATGGGATACTATGACGTTGTCCCTTTCCGAGTACGATAACCCAACACCAGACACAGGTTTCCCGGTTGATAGTATAGGAAAACTGTCAAATCGGTTGGACTGGCCAACTGAAGCACGAAGAGTAGGCTCTTATAGCAGAGCGAATAGGTTTGAGTTTATTGGTCTGCGGCATTGGGCTTAGCAGCCGGCAACGAGTACAGTAGAGAGTTCTTAACGATCAGCGCTATTTGGGCAACTATCTTAACAACGAGAATGTCACTGATAGTTAACTGTGTGAAGGATATAGAGATGTATGTGTGTGCGTGCACTAAAGTTGGTACATTGATGGCGCCAGTAGAGTTTCACACACCAACTTTTCAAGACTGAGGTCGAAACAGCCTATCTGATCATTCATGTCCTCACGCATGCCTGATCACCGAACATAGGGTATGGATTCATGGTGTCGCGACGCACATCTCCTACCCAACCGACCAAGGTCAGTTTCCGTGGAGTTCGTTCATTCTTGTCTAAAGCTAAATCGGTCAACCATTGAAGAAAAATAGATTCTGCCGTAAAACAGTCTAACCCTGCCAAAACTAACTCGTTGCCACGATGACTTATCCCATAAAGACTTAGGTTGCAAGGATATTGTGTAGAAGCAGGAACGCCACTGTTTACGACAATCAACGATATCACTCGGTGTCTCAAATCGTCGATGAAAATCATCCCAAGGTTCCCTTTGTGACCAAATCTCCCAGTCAGGGATTTCATGCCCTCATGATATGTCCTAGTTTCATCCCCCCTTTACTTTTTTCACCCTTCGCGTTCTTCGGTAAAGACTGCGCGCCTTGGCAATCAATCTTTGACACTAAGCTAAGAAGAACTGAACAGTCGGTTAGCACTGGAGCACTGTTTCGAGTAATTTTAGTTTTGAAAAATGCACAGTTATGACTCGTTTCCACCCAAGTGCTTCATACTGATCTCTACTTTAAATCCAACCTCCTCCTTCCCTCCAATACCCATGCCATTTCACGTGTAACAGAACGTTTCGGTACTACGCGTCAGGATGGTGAGCCGGGTGAACGATGTATTCCTGCCACCTACCGCCTACTTTATTTTATCGGTTGGAAACCCGATCCATCACAGGTGATTACGTTTTGAGTTTATGTGATCTTAATTTGTCCTGCTGGATCAATTTATGCAGCACTGTGCTGTTTTCCTGTTGACTATTGACTATCCAACTAATTCTTTCATTCCAGAGTGTGTTAGTTTGTGAATTTGTTACTCCGCATACTGGAGCTGCCCTCTTCAGTCCCCAATGAATTGTTTTTCATGAGCATTTCTAGGGCTCAAATTCCTCATAATCGTTTGTCTGTTGATGTGAGTTCGAAATCCCAAAGTAGAGTGGCGAAGGTAGCACTCCATGGAGTCAGTGATCAAAAACGTTTTCTCTCATATCGGATCATTTAACAATTAGAAATCGGGATGAGAATTTATAAACTTGTTGATATTGTTTTATTTTTTATAGACTTCGATACCGTGAATATTAGAGTGGCTAAACCAATGATCATGATAACCGATCGTTCTGTTATTAAAACGGAACCCTTTGTTGATAGGGCAACTGAGTTGCCTATTAGATCGCACTGAACTAGATGACAGTGAGGCTGTTAACAACTACATTTTGCCACCTCCTTGGGAATCTCATGTCTGATTTGCATGAAAGCAGATGGGGCGAACCTCGTAACCAAGACGACTTACTGTTTCGTAGTGGAAATCGGTAATCAGAGACGTGGCGTGGTAAACCACGTACTACCTCGATGTAATAGGTAGTGTGCTTAGTGGAACTGACTACCCGCGAATTTCGGTGGCGATCGAAGGCTGAAACCTGCAAAGGCCAATGAGAATGACCGCTATCCGTAACGACTGAAAGTTTTCCCCACCTCCGCTCCTGCTGTTCATTTTTATGCGAGGATCGGTCCCTACTTCTTATTTACTTGATCCGCAACTATTTCTGTTGTTGTCATAATTACTATTTCGTTTGCTGTGTACTGTAGATTTTCACAACAGTAATTTACATGAATATGTGCTCTTGTTTCCAGCCCAAGCCACTACCCCGTGGCAGTGCCAAATATTCCCTCAAAGATATCGGTAAAATTGATCAGATCGCTAAAGAATTCGAGGCCGAAATGGCTGCATCGGGGAAAAAAGAGAAACCCAATTGAATGTCGTTCCCCGTCACTTTTGTACAGCACCCTACCTCCACTAGAATTCATGTAGAAATACAGTACACTGTATCGGACGTATTGAGACTCTTTTCCCTCAGTTCTATTACTGCATTAGGTATCTTAGATCGAATGATGCTTTTTCTTTTCAAACGTTAAGTTACAACTGTTGAATGTAAAACAATGGCCGTCTGCAGTTTAGTTAAGTGATATAATTGGCAGGGCCTTAATAAGATGGCTGTGTGATGCACGTATTCCGAGAATATTCTGGTTCTTCTGCTCTTTGTAAACGAAAACAGACACCGTAGTGATCACTGAGTTTACATACATTGTGCACACCTAACGGTCTTCGTTAGCAATTTGCCTTGCTACCACTTCCTACTGAGGGTGGTGTCATGATGTCACCTTACCCCCTCAAATTGCTTTATTCTTGGACAACCAATCAGAACAAGTTAGCTAAACTCAAGTAATAGGTCGAAACCGAAAACCAACCAAGACGGTTGACAACGATCCAGCCAACCAGTCGGTTTGTATATACATTCCCAGGTACTCCGTTTTCCCCAAGAATGAACATGCCTTTTTATACAATAAATGAATTCCTACACGCTTCCAGCTGTGTTTTATTTCGATACCCATGGACTCACCATCTAGGCAAGAAACGTTATCGAAGTACAATCATTTGGTGATCCCGAATCAAGATTAATCCGTGCGGTCAACGGATGATGTGGATATGAGCTATAAAAAGCTCCTCAGAGAGACTAGGAACAGGTGGTGTCATTCATTTTCCGGCCTGGGTCCCGAAATGCATCATAGTCTGTTAGTTCTAAGCACTGAAGTTTCAGTTTGAGCAACCATTAACCATGCTTTTGGAAATTTGAACATAAGCTGGAGAATGCCGGCAGTTTGATGTTGCAAGGAAATTGAGAATATACGCGAGCGCCACTGTTTACGATACTCAGTTTCTCTAAATATCGTTTACGATGATCTATTCGTTCTCATCCAGGGAGCCTAACGCGACCTATATGACCGATTCTCGGCTCATAATGATGTGACTGCATCTTAACGTGGTGTGATGGCTTGCACATTTCTAAGGCCCAGCGAGCCATACAGAATGTCTTTTGTCAAACGGAAGATCTAAGCACACTTGGAAGGTCGAAGAGTAGAGGTCAGACAAAGTCCTCGTCCTCCAGGTTGGGGATTCGACTAGAATTGACGTTTCAGTCGGTAAGAAATAATGGAGGAATAATCGACCCAAGTAAATGGGAGCCACTTCTCTTCCCCCGCTGCCTTAAGGCTAGTCTCTTGTCAGAACTACAAGCTTTAGTTGGAATCCTAATAATTTTCTTGTCTAGTAGCTGGACACACTAGCAGTACCCTTCCATCAAACTTCAAGACATACACAAATTGTAAAGACTTCCATACCTCATCGATCGTCGCACAGGATAATCAGGATCGCGTTGCCCACTAAATTGAGCGGAGTGGGTAGTGATACGTGGGCTAGTGCTCAAACATCCCTACATATGTTTCAGGTCGTAAAATATTCTTATTAATGAATAAGGATAAGGAGACGGGAGGAAATTTCTTTTCGGTATATTGCTTCAGGAATTTACACATATAGTTCCANTTAGTCAATAGATCAATACAAGGCCTAAACTGGTGTCGAATGAGTGGGGGTGTGTTTGTTGAGTATCATCTTCCGACAGCTCTCAGTAGATGGCAATGCGGTGCTCCAATTCAGTGGATGCTAACTGAGATCAGTCACGTAGCAGTAAGCTACTTTCAGTGTTGCTCAGTACAAAACTGCAAATCCTATTGGACCATCTGCGCTGAGTCTGACTACGTCCTTAGTTTTTGTGCACTTTACGCTCCGAATTACTGGTCGCCAATAACTCCAGAAAACCGGGTTAGCTGATCATCGCCCGTCTGTCCTAGCAGTTCGTGCACGCTACGAGTCATAGCTAACGGGTGAGTTAAGTGCACCTCAGCGTAATGGTGATGAGCAGTGGGATCAGATTAACTAAGCAATGCATTCCGCAGCGAGTGGTAAAATACTGATCCAACTGATACGCAACACGGATGGTCGGCAACTCTCAGTTAATGAAAGAATCTGCGATAAAAGTGGACTAGGTGTTTCCACTTTTAATCGCTGGGTGGGTTATTTCAGCGGACAGTTCATCTTGCCTGGCGCTAGCCAGATTACCTCATCAAAACTGAAGCTCCGTGAGTAGCGTTATGCGATCCTACGGCAGAAGCAGAAGTTCCGTCTTGCATTCAAACTACAGAGAGGGAAAGAGAGAGTAAACGCAGAAGGACAGGACAGGCTTCTCGTAAGCTACATTACTGACTTACTGATCATCTGGTCGCAGGAGCGCATTCCATCATCTTGGGTCACTGATCGTTCCTGTTTTTAAGAAGGGATTTCGCAAACCATTTCGGGATAAGTTGGATCCCACTTCTTACTAGAGTGTTAACCTCCGTCGTATTTCAACATCCGACTACTTTAAGAGAGACAAACATCCGTGAACAGCTGGCCAGATTCCGGCCTGGTCTTGAATGTGTTGATCAACTCTTTACGTTTCGTCTGGTTCTCGAGCTGTAACACGTCCACTTTTGACCAAAAATCACGCTTTCCTCCTTTCTAAAAGGAGCCTTCGACTCAGGTGATCATTACACCGTAATGAATATGACTCCTCACATAGGAATGCTTCAGAAGTATGATTCATCACCGAAGTTACTATAATCATGCCTCTGGTCAAGTGAGGGTCTATAACGAACTAGGTAGCTTGTTCGTTAGCAGCATCGGCGTCCGTCAGGGGTGCTCTACTTCGCCAGTCCTGTTCCACTTCGTCTTAGACGAACTACTGGAGGATGCACTTAGTGGCCTTCAAAAATGTTTACATCGTGTGGGCAGCTAGAGAAAAGCTATGTGGCTTAGACTGCGCAGACGACATGGTCTTTCTGTTGCAATGTATGGACGACGCGCAAGACGCACTTGCTTGCCCAACAACTTCTGTAATTCTATTCGGTATGCCATTCTCACCTTCAAAGTGCAAAGTGATGCTGCAAGACTGGGTGTCACCTTGTCCCGCTTTGAAACTAGATGCCTAGGAATTAATTATGGTGGATTACCTTTCCTACTTAAGTCCTCGCGCGATCAATGATGGTAACGTAGCGCGTATTCCCAAGGTTCGATCAGGGTACGCAGGGTTGAAATACCTTTGGTGTAGACGCGACTTTTCACTGTGATTAAAAGGTCGTGTATTTTGTGCTACCGTTCGTTCGGTTCTGCCCAGTTGGGATGGAATGAGCGGGTTGGTAATCGAAATTGTAAGTCGTCCTGTGTTTGGGAATGGATCGCATCGCATTCAGCATAGAACTCCTTTCGCTTGTGTCTATCGGTCGCCTACCACACTGCGCCTTATTTGCAGTGACCGCTCCAGACTAGAGGAGACTACATGGAAGTCAACGGATGAGGTGGGGACGAGGCATGGAGAAATAAACAGAGTTATTTGGTACTGAGTAAGTGTATCTTGCCTTCTAGGTTGAGGTTGTTTGGAGACATTAAAGGATATGACAGCGACGGTGTTCTTTTTTTCGTGTCTTATTTGCATCCCCAAAAAGGTATGTATGCACAGTTCGATTTTGTTCTCTGTGTGGTGACCATGGAGATTTAGTTTATTTCCCCTTCCCGGAAAAAATACTCAGTCTCTGTTCGACTTGCGTATCCTCGTTAACTTTGTATGCCTTGTAAGTTTTGCAGCGACCACTGAAGTTCGCTTCACAGTATTTCGCTGTACGATGCTGCTGCTGATGTTCAGTTTGACTCCTTTGATTGTCAGGCCAAATGGGTAAAACAAAGATATCAATTAAAAACAGCGCAAATAACCTTAGTGGTTGTACAGAGGGAAACTGAAATATCTTCTCACGGTTTTTATATGCCGAGTTATACACAATTCTGGCTCAAACGAGACCTACTTCTGAGGTAAACGATAACCGAATAGTCCGTCTGATATCTTATCGCACTGCCGTTGTTTATCGAACAACCATCCCGTTGGTTTAACGTGGGTCAAAAACCTTCGGATGCTATGTGTAAATAATCCTTGATTATTGTCGGCCGTTGTCATCACTGATGGTCACTTCACTATTCAAAACCGATTCCCCCTGTCTTCCTGCCCTAACAAATGCCCAAACACCGCATATAGTGAATTTCCCTCACTACCAGCATTTACATTACCTTTGTTATCCGTCGCTTGTTCATATTTCAGTGCATTCAACCAAAATTAAGTTATTCTTACTGTTCGGCAACAAATGTCCCCTAGATAAGCGATTAAACTGAATGCATCATTTTTCAGTACTTTTCCGGTGATAAACTCCTGTCACTTCCCCGGAGAAGTCTGATCTCGTTCCCTTGACATTTCTACACTGTGAAATATTAGAATAATGATGATACGTATGCTTCCTCTCTTGGCGTTCTAACTGAAGCGGGGTTTTAGGTAAATCTCTTTTTATCAACTTTTAAATACGACATGAAAATATCACACAAGTCGATCTTATTAAACCGGGACTCGGTTCTCTTTGGCCCACTTTTTCATAATTCGAATAAAATATTCCGTTTGTGGATTGTTTGTGTTGCGCAATATTTGGATCACTTCTTTCAATCGTTCTTTCGGTTCTTGGCCGTCGATAATCAGTTGAAACACACCAACGCATGCACCGCGTTTCCCCTCCCAATACTCCGGATTTGGGTCCAGTCGTTCGAGAACGTCGAACGCTTTAGCCGCATAGTAGAATTGGGCCATTTTGTAACAGTCGTTGGCAATCAGTTGTAACAGACTGAACGACTCGGCCGAGGTTTCCATTTTCAAATACAACTCCCATGCTAGTCGTCCTTGTTTATTCATGATATAACAACGTGCTAGCCAGCTTAGATATGTGTAATCCGATCGAAGTCGTTCCGACTGGATGAGCAAAAAGACCTCCTGTGCGTCTTTATACGCCCCGATAGCTGCTTTTGCCTGGGCATAATTGAAGTTGAACGTGTCGTCGTTGTAGAAGTAACTTTTAATTGAATTCAAGTAGATCAATACGTCATCGAATTGACGAAGGAGGAAAAAGCAGGAGGACATGCATTGACGACCGGATACAGTATCACACTCACTGGCTGAACCACCGACCAGTTGGAAATACTGTTGTGCCAACTTCAAGTGTTCTCGTGATCCATGCTCCTGACCGAGGGTCGCATTCACAACCCCCTTGAGAACGTACTCTTGTGGAGTACTTGGATCGATATCTTTGGTTAATTCGTACGCCTCCTGAATTTCTTCATTTTTCAAGTGGTAGATCACTAGATTCAGTCTGGCCTCTGGCAGCACGTCGAGCAGTGGGGGCAGAACCTGGACGGAAAGATCGTAACATTTGATTAGTAAATGACGGGAGATAAAAGTCACATGCATAGAAAAATTTACATTTCCTAAGCTAAGTACACACATCACTTATAGTAGTCCAGAATGCCAAACATCATAGTAATCTGCATAAAAATGAATGAGTGCTTAGTTTGCTAGTGGGACATTAGCAGATTGTCCAGAACAAAGCAAATAAATTCCCTTGGCGTATTCAAAACCAGTGCTTTTGGCTAACTAAATATTAACCAGAAAGCCAGTGAATAGCTATGCGAAAACCGTAACCCATTGGGGATTAATATCTAGTTAATCGGATAATGCGCCCCTTGGATGGGATCAGACGTCTAGGGTACACAGTTCACCTCGACGCTCAATCAAGCCGGTGGCTACTGCCAGGGCCGGGAGGGTGAGGGTGTGATTTGTATTCTTCTTTCATGGGTTAGGATTCTTATCGATTCATATAGATGAACTTCTGGTATTTCATCGACCCGAATATAAAATAAAACCTACTGGTGAAGGCTCTAAAAGCAACATATTGCACTAAAGATATGGCGAAGTCGCACGCGATGAAAGACATCATGTCTGGTAACCGTATAGGCGTGCTCTCTTTTCTTACCTATTTATATCATTCTATTTCCCAGCTCTAATCGTTTGTTTCCCCATGTGACGTAAACAATATGAACTCATAGTTATGTGAAAGACCACACAAGTACACATAAAGATTTGGCGTGAAAGCATTACCTGCAGCGCTCCTTCGCCGTTTCGAAATACCACAAGATTGTGCTTAATCAGATCGCGTGCATATGTGAATGACGGTGTGGCCATTTCTTGTAGTGCTTTCAGTTCGGCTTCCGCTGCCTTACCATTGTACAAACGGAAATTGATGCACGCTTTCAAATTGATTGCCGTTGCACTATCCGGATATTTTTGCAGATAAATTCCCAAAACTTCTTGCGAAACATCAAAATAGTCGATTTTATAGTAACAAAGGGCAATGTTTACGTTCAGGGCCAAATATTCTCGATTATCCAGTAAAATTCGTTTGTAGATATCAATTGCTTCTTGATGATGACTTCGAAGACAATGTATCGACGCAAGTGATAGTTGGTCTTCCAAAACGTTGTCCAGAGAATTGTGATAATTGATTAGCTGTCTCTCATCGCTGAACTTGTGTGCCACGTGAAACAGAACACGATTCTGTAAACGACAAAGTGGTCCGTCTTTTGCGGCCTGCATAGCTTCCTGATACATACCGAGGAAAAAATAACAACAGGCCAAATAGGTGTGCGCTTCCGGCGGCGCGTCTTTACTGGTCAGGATCTTTTTATACTCGTCTGCCGCACGTTTGTAATCGCCCAAATGAAATGCCGAATAGGCTATCCACATATCGGTCTCCAGGGCCGCTTTGCCACAATTTCGCTGGAATTCTAACAAGGTCAGAGCTCCAGTATAATCCCGTTTGGCGAGAAAGTCTTCCAATTTGGGTAATTCTTTTTTCATACTTGCCCCGGATGCGCTCGAGACTGCAGTTTTTTGATTGGCTGGTTTTGTTCTTGACAAGATCATTGTTGTTGAATTGGCTTGTTATCTGGGCGTTCACCGAACAGGTCAAAAAAAGTTTTTCAATGAAAATTACTGTCACCGGATAGCAAACGACCCGATGCGTGTCGATCAATACCAGCAATGGTCCGTGAATTTGTGCAACCTCAACACCTGAACATTAGATATGTTCTGCAAAATAGAAAATTAAGTTGCAATGGTACAAATGATCTAAAGTTGGACACAAAGCAAGCAATGCTAAGAGAATGCCATTGTTTCTGTTGTTCGTCACATCTGGTTATGCACATAAAAGATGATACGAGCACCAACTTTCTTGTCGCTTATTGGGTCTCGTTGTATTGTCCTTGAGTCAACATTAGCAGGAACAATGATGTATACTACAATGGAGCTGTGGAGGCTTTCATTGTACAACCGTTTCGACCTTATTGGATGCCATCAGGAAGGGAAAAGTCTGATCAGCCATCCAGTGATCAAGTGAGTGGCATGTTTGCGTCACATCGATGAGGTACCGGGTGAGAATCTCATTTATATCGATTGATTCGCACCACAAATGGGACCGAAAAAAATCAAAATATCTTTTTGGCTTTCCTGTACACAAGAATAAGTGGTATCTAAACAACTCCAGTACTGCAGCACACCACCGGTATAGCAGTTCTTGTCCCACTTCATCGAATCACATTGGGAATTCATATATATATATATATATATATATATATATATATATATACCAATCTTCTCGGTTGTAAGAGGCTTTCAAATAAAGACACTTAGCTCTGTAAACTATAAATTTGTTAAGAACAAATACATCGGTATGGAAACAGGCAGGATATAAATGCAGTATTCGTGGAAAATTCTAATTTCTAAATTTAATGTTCAATACATATTTGCTACTAAAAACACGGTGCCTTTTTAAGTTTGAGGGTATTGAGTCTTTGTACTCACCACAGAGCACAGGTATTTGAAATGAAATGGAAAACCAGTAAACTGAAAGCAAACTTTTGCTCCCTTTTTGATGTACATACAATAAACTTTGATAATATTTTGACAGAATATCCTGCGGTTACAAAGAACAAACGATCACCGGAATTTTGAATGCGCGTCATCAGCACATAAAATAAAATATGAAACCTTTGTTATCCACACAGCTTTTCTCATTGAGAGAAAATCGTTCCACACCGTACATATCTACCTGTTGTCCAATTTTTGTCCTCCTCACATGCGCCGCCATCAAATATTTCCAATCCTATCGGGGTCTTCAGACAATCCTACTCGCAGCTGTGCCTCAGATGGAAATCCCGTCCCTACTCTCTCACGTCCGGCCTCGAATAGTGTCCAAGTCTCATCGGATTCTACTCTACTGACTGAGGCACTTCTTCGTCCTCGATGCCCGTCCAAACTGGCCACATATAGCGTGTGTACTCTGATACGTATAGGACAATAGGTATGTTTATCTAGTACCCCGGAGACCCTAGTCATCGATGTGTGTTGTGTCTAAGAAACTCGCATTCAAGAGTCTAGCTCCACAATCCGATCGACGTCCTCATCAAACTCAACTTCATAGTTTCACTTACGCCTTTCTAGGGACCCTGAGGCTCCTGCCTCTGGTCTTGCTGACGTTAGTGTGGCTCTCAGTGAGAGAGCTTAACCAATGCTCATTAATTGGATCCCAGTCGACAGTAGGCAATGCGCAATGAGACTTAGAAGTTCGTGAAAAGTAAGCAGCTTTCGCTTCAAAAGACGCCACTTGTTTGTCGTCTCAGCTTGCGCACCCACTAATTGTAGCCCAGATACAGTCAAAGTTACTTTCTACCAAAAACTACACGACCGATGGTCTTCCCCTAGCTTCACTTAAAGATGATGTCATAGAACTTGTTAGATAACTGCAAGTTCTGTTCTCTAAAGTTTGGGACACTTAGAAGGTCCCCTCCTCGTAGAGGGGATCGGTTTTTATTCCCATATTTGAAAAAGGGCTGTGCAATCTTTGCGCCACTCACGAGTATAAGTCAGTCAAGTAGCGTCAAAACGGTTAGCGTCCATTATTCCTCGTAGATTGTCCATGAGGATCAGGCTGAGTTTCGCGCCGGTAGTGGATGCACCGATCACCCTCCGACAATTGCTAGAGCACCGTGATGCTTGAAAAATATTATTGTACCATGATTTGTTTGGCACACAGTCTGTCCTCAGACAAGTGTGAAATATAATAATATATACCGTGAGGCTTACCACAGACCAACGATAGTTGTTTCCAGACATTTGGGCAGCCTTTAACTCCATCGTTAGGACTACCGAACTATTTCCTGAGGACTAGAATACTTAGGAAGTATTAGTCCATCCTCAACGAGCGGCATCGTCATACCTCAGGTCAGGTTGGAGCTCATGGTCCGTTTTCGTAATCCTTAGTCGTTTCCAGTGGAGTGCTACAAGGGTACCCTATATCCCCATTACTTTTCAACTTTGCAATAGAGAATGTTCTAAAGGACTCTTTGTCAGGCAAACTTTAAATCGCTTGGTGATAGAGGTATCCAAATATGGCATGTGCTTTGCACCTTCAAAGTGCAAAGTGCTTGTTCCAGACTGGCAGGAGCCTGTGCCTGCACTCAATCTCTATGGTGATCAGCAGGAAGTAGTTGAGAACTTTAATTTCCTCTGGAGCTTAATCGCAGCTGGAGGTGGTGTTAGAGAAGAGATCACATCACGAATAGCGAAAGCTGGAGCAGCTTTTTCCAACCTGCGACACCTGTGACACCGCCATAAGATCCGACTGTCCCTTAAAAGAAGGGTGTACACCGCCGCGGTACGTAATATTCAGCTTTATGAATGCGGGATCAGACCCCTCTGAGTGGAGGATGCTAATTGACTTTTTGCATTCGACCACCGATGCTTCCGAAGCATTGCTCTTGTCGGGTATGAACATCGTGTGACCAATGAAGAAATTCGTCATCGTTTTCTGGGTACCTATACTCATTCTTCAACAAAATTAATCGTCCTACACTGAATCCGATAGCTCGGTCACGTTTTGCGTATGCCTGCCCATCGTTTACTTCTCCGTGCTATCTTTGCACGTACTTGGCAAGGCTGGAAGAAATGCCTAGGCGGTCAAGCCATGACCTGGTATAGAGGTATGGAGAGACTAGCCTCATCGTCGACTTTGGCTGATGCAACTCGCCTTCCAGGCTTGAGCCCAATAGATGAGAATTGCCGATGGTTAGAGACGCTAAGAAATGTGGCTCAGAATAGACGTCAGTGCCTCGATCTTTTACGGTTTGTTTATCGAAACCCCGTTCCCCATAATGGATAAAGAGGCTTAAAAATTTGTTCGGTGAAATTTACAAAAGGTTGTTCATTCATTTGTTCTCAATGCTCCATATTTATTCCAGTTTTCTTTCATACATCTGTACTCATTACTCCATTTTGTCATTTTTACGTTAGAATCATGCCTTCCCCCTAACCAGTGATATATATGCATTTATAAGCATGAACAAGGCCTCTGGATCAGACGGTATTCATCCAGCTGCCCATAAACCATTATCTGGCATTGTTGCTATACCAGTGACCCTGCTCTTCCAAGCATGATTAGTGAAGATAATTCTACCAAGTGACTAAAAGATAGCTACTGTGGTTACACTTCACAACGGTAGGCAGAACGCTAAACTTCAAAACTACAGACCAGTAAGCCCAACCAGCCTCCTCTGTAAAGACTTGGAAACTTTGATTAGATAACACGTGCGTAAGCAACTTCTATGTTATACTCTCCTAAGTGAGGCACAACATGGATTTCCCAGGCATAAGTTTTACCTTACCAAAAACCTTTACTACCTAGAAGAAGTCGCGGAAAAGCTAGAAAAAGGTCAAACAATTGAAGTTCGTTATCTCGGTTTCAGCAAAACTACTAATTCTGAACCATAAGTTGCTCCCAGGTATTATCAAAACTTTGGACTATAAAGGAACATACATCGATCGATAAACATTCTTCATGGACAGAACTTTTGCAGTGAGGGTAGGGGTAGCCAATTCTCAGATCATTCAGTTGACCAGTGGAGTGCCTCAGGGTTCGGTCCTTGGACCATTACTGTTTTTTATTCATCAATAACTCAACAGGTTTAACAAATTTGCCATGCTTTGTCTTCGCTTAAGATTTAAAGGGGGTTGGATCTAGTGGAAGAACAGACCTAAAATACAGTGCATGTGTTCAATGGGTCTCATACGTGGGGATCTGTCACTGAACGCAGTAAATGGTCGAATGCTTTCTGAAGCCCAGGGTTGAATGAAAGATGAATGGGATTAGGGAGACTACGAAGCAAGCCACGGATCTGTGAGTTATAGTAGCTGCAGATTTCAGTTGGAGTACCCAATGTGAAGTTGAGATGCACATAACTATTTCGGCTAAAGCCTGCCATTTCGTTTAATAAAGAAGAAGTATTTATACCTATCTACAAGGTCATCGTAAGACTTCACCCAGACAATTGTGTTCAGGCTTGGTCTCTGTTCTGCAAGAGGACCAAGCCTGTCTGGAGAGGGTCCAGATAGAAACAACATAGATCGTTGACGGCATCCTAGATAAATCAAACAATCGCAGATTGTGCTGACTCGGTCCTTTTTACTAGGGAAGAAGACGGTGCGCGGAGACCTCAAAGAAGTGATTAAGAGCAAGAAAAATGATGGGGCTCGATCCGGGGAACTTCTTCGTTGAGGCTCCCTCTCCAAGAAACGCGTAGTCATGTGCTTAATGTTATAAAAACAAAATTCCAGACTGAATCTAAGAGCACCTCATTTTAGCAACATGGTTGATAAATAAATGGCATAAGCTACGGACAGAATTTATCGATCAATAGAAAACACTACTTGAAGCGGATAGTTTCTCCATTTCAGAAGTTGTGTCACTCAAAAGAAAAAAGAAATCTGATTCAGTGTTTGGTAAACATGGCGGTGAAAATACGTAATGATGACACCATAAATGCAGAACTATCATTCATTCGTGATGTTTTCCTATAAAATGATTATCCACAACGTTTTGTGAATAAAGTTTTACGAAATAACCGTCCGAGGTAAAAGCTTTTGAGCGCAGAGAAGCCAATATATATCTCACTTCCATCCAAAGGGGATACAATCGCGGAGTTGGTTAGCCGTAAACTAAGAACTGCGGTGGAGAATACTTTTAATGCTGCAAAATTACGTGTCGTATTCACATTCGGACCGATTTTGTGTTTACGAGACAGAATTCCCGCTTCTGTAGTCTCATTTTGTGTGTACCTGTTTACGTGTTCCTGTGGAGCAATGTATATCGGCCGCACTGGCAGGCACCTATCTAAACGAGTTCGGGAACATCATTCGATCTGGCTGAACATTAATGTGATAAGTTCCGATGGTATTGATCAACCATATCCGGTTTTAGAAACTGAGCCAAAACAACAACATCAACAACAAAAATTTTCATTTGAATAATCATTAACTTTGTTTCCTTTTTTCTATACAAAATGATTTTGTATAAAATGTTACGTATTAGCCGGTTGATGAGTCATCAAAAATAATCTTGTTCGCTAAACTGCGTTTTCAGAATTGATCACCCTAATGAATTACAAGCTTTTATAACAGTTTGGTTGGAGGTGTTCCCAGACACAGAATGTTAGGTTCGAAGTTTGTTCTGTGCAATTTGGAAAGCCTACATGTTAATAGTTTCTCGCCGACACGGTGAGAAGTAAAGCCCTTCTTTTACTCTGTTTGCTGATAGAAGAAGAAACTAACTAATCGCAGAGGACGCACAAACGTGAGTATATGTATACTTGGTGCTATATAGCAACGAAGGAAATCTGGACGATCGATTGGTTATGGTCACTATCATTCTTGTGAAACCTAACCTGACTTGTCATATACTATGTTAGCCTAAATGCGTTCATGGAATAGAGTGCATATGTGATACTGCTGCATTATCCACTGCCGATACGAGTGGAGTAATGGATGCATCCATTACGCCACTGGTATTAAAACGTCTCATGTTATAAGCATAATCTATCTACATCGCATATTACGAATAATTTGTACTGTGTACTTCCAGCCTAATCGCTCGGCATCTATTTAAATCACTCCGTGTTTTGGTGCATTTCCTGGGTCGCAACCCAGCAACAGTTCAGTTCAACATGCATCCAATGTTCAGGTCATGTTGCACGGTACTTATAATGGCCACAGTCAATCGAGCGTCCAGATTTATTTCAGCTGTATGCTCACAATTGTGAGCAGTGTTAGATGTACACGTGTGCAAACTTTAAACTGTGCTTCCACCACTGCGAATTGCGTCCAATACGACGTCCCTGCTGAAGTTGAAGAGATAAAGCTCGTCTCCTTTTACAATTTCGATAAAAAAGAGACATATACCATGAAAACGTTCAACAGTACATTGAAAATCCTATGGTAACGGCATCACTGAAGACCCGAGGAAACTTCGGTGGGGTCTGAGCCAATGCGTGGAGCATTCTGATACCCAGTGAGCTTACGACGGATGCTTTCAGACTGCTGTCTCCCCCGTCAGACCAAGACTAGAGTATGGTAGCGTCGCGACATACCCCTGAACAGCCGGTGAACTAGCTAATTTGGAGCCTGTACAACCTGCTGCCATAAGACTCCTTTTTGGACTACGTGAGACCAGATATGAAAGTCGTCTACAGGCTGCTGGTCTGGTCCATTTGCGTATCGTTGCCGCAGGGGAGATCTGATCTGTTTGAAGAAGATCCCGAGAGGTTATATGAGCCCGTGGTATTTTCCTTACGGACAGAGAAATGCACGTAAACTTCACTCGGTTGGTCCTCTGTTAGTCTATCGTCTGTCGTGGAGATCAACAACTCTTCTTTTAAATGACTTTTGGATGAGTACCTCAAGGTGCTATGGAGGAAAGAACCTGTGATCGTACCTTCGAAACAATAGTAGCGGAGCTTACACGAGTATCCTGGCCTCTGCCCTCAATTATGAAATTTCAGTCTAGACTGAAGACTGACCTAACAACCAAGTTGCATCAATCTTTATGCATTTTATCCATGGAATAAATGCCGAGCGTACGCAATGCATTCACCTTAGTTTCTCTGTGGGTGGCTTCCTAAAATATGCTCCCTTTTTGACTCCTTAGTCGCTCATGATCACAGCATATACTTTATCGTACAACACTAACCTTCTGTGCTACCTGGATGAATTGACAGAAAAGCTAGATGAAGGCTATACCATTGAGGTTTGCTACCTCGATTTCAGCAAAGCTTTCGATCCTGTGAACCACATATTGCTCCTTCACAAAATCAAAAGCTTTGGGCCAGAAGGAAATCTGCATAGGTGGTTGACCGCATTCCTCATAAATATACCTTTTCCCATCAAGCTTTAACCAAAACCCGCAATCCTTTAGC
>UZAN01042617.1:2714-29219 GCA_900618425.1 Echinostoma caproni | reverse complement strand
TTTCTAAGTGGAGTGGAAATGATATCGGCATACCAAGGGGCAACTTTCACAACAGTGGCCGGCGTTATGTAGGTTAGAGAGTTTTTTGGCAGTGGAGAGCTGGCAGGTAGAGCTGTTATCTTTCAAGAATCAGATAAGGGAGGCCACTGGGTGTGTGTGGGTTCCGAGGTAGCAGGTTCTTCTAATGTTGCTTTTGTCGTCGCGCTCAGTTCAGCCGTGTGCTTCCCCTGCCGTGGGATGTGTGTCGGCCATTTTGGTCGTTTGCTGGGTTTCCGGATCGGGCTAACTGGTGTGATCCGTGAACTTAAGTCTGCTATTTTTGCCTCAAGTGACGATTTTTGAATTCACTCTTTCTTCGGCTCCTGACAATAGCTTCTCGTGCTTGGGTGTGATACACGTGATGCATTCCACAATCGGGATTTCCGCACATTCTGTACAGAACCATATACGTTTTGCCTGAGTGGCTAACTGTTTTGCCTGTTTCACCAAGAGTTTGGCACATGAAAGGTGAAAGTGTTTTAGGCAGTGTGTGTAGAATATCCCCGTTTGAACTTCTTTCTTACAACTCCGTAGGCCGCATACTTCCGATGCCGTCGAAACACTTGTTGTGGCACTTGTTGACACTAGGCGACGTCTCATTTTTGCACTTTATCTAGCGGTGAGACTGACGAGTGAGGGTGACAATACGATCGGTTATCGGGTAATGTACGCCCGGAAGGTCTTGGAATATATTGTGGGCTGATACTGAATAAGATTCGATACATCGGCTGCCAAATTCATCAAGCAGAGCCTTGATGGAGTGCGATAGAAACAACGTACAGTTGATGATCCGCAGTATGGAGATCTAAGTCCTGCTCCAGATGCCAGACTAATTTGCGAGAGATCAATGCAATAATTTTGTAAAGAAAACATTGTGCCTTGTGTGTGTGTGACCGACTGCGTAGTCTGAAACGGTTTGAGTTTGGGTGTTGCAATCGAAAACCGTTGAAGTTATCCAACTAAAGGTGAGAGATTCACATCCATAAAAGGAACGTCTGCGATCTAACTCTGGATCGGTATTCGGAACTGAATGAGAGAGAATTGACACATTCATTGAGCAATAAAGGCATTTAGGCAGGTTCAAATTTAAATCACACATGGTGAGGAACGTCTTATTTCCGGTAAAATTTCGTCCAATTCTATAAAGTCAGAGGGATCAGAAATAGTCAGTAAACAGTGCAACTTCGTTGATGTCCTTAAAGACCGCATACAGTGAGTTCATGGAAAGATCAATGTTTCAAATGGAAAATAGAAAAGGGGAAAATCCAACGTTCGTCAGTACAACATAGTTCTTGATATGGTTTAGGAAATTTGGGTTCTGCCTTGGTTTGTTGCAGTCCATCGTAAAAGAAATCAGATGGCCATGAATGAACTAGTGGTGGACAGCTGCAGGTTTTACAAAATGTTCCCATTGGGGTACATAATCAAAAATTATTGAATGCGGAACATTGCGGACAGATGATACAAATTTGTCCGAGGATTTAGTACTGAAGTGGATTAGAAAAATAAAAGTGCCAAGTAATTTTGCACTAACTGAAAAAGATCAGGCGATATTTTGATATGTACTTGAATATTGTTAAAAACGTTTTTAATGGTAACTTTTTCGTTTCAATTAGATCCGAATTCCTTTTTTGTTCCGTCTATGGAAAGACAGTGAAAACTTCGTTTCACTTTCCCACTTTTCTCTTCTCCTCTCTGTACCGTCAGATTCAAAAAAACAAATGGAGATACTTTCTGAAATTCTGGAATGTTTTGGATATTATTGTGATCATTTGTTGCATATTTTGTATCGCTCTGACCATCTATTGTCTCGTGACGGCGAACAACGTGATTGACAGTCTGATATCGGATTTGAATTCGCATCCACGTTTTGATATGCTGAGCTATTGGTACGGACATTATGTACGCGCGGTGTCCATGTGTGTGTTTCTTGCCGTTCTGAAGGTGAGTTGATGGAATTCGTAGATCCCCTGCAGACTGGTGTTAACCTGTTCACTTGAGTTCATTGATGGCTGAACTCTGTGCAACGGGATTGTTTCAACAACCTTTAAACGGCTGCATAGCCCTCCTGGAGGAGTTACCTATTCAGGTCGCATTAACACGATGGCAATCCCGAGGGTTCTGATTTCAGTCCAGCACTCTTAACTCTAAAAGGAATAAATATATACTCGATTAGAGAACTTCCTGGCGCATCCTTGAGACCTTTGTCTCACTCTCGAAGGAATTGGGATACTTTGGATGCCCATGTCCAGTTTGTTTTTGAAAGCACCAAAAGTTAATTTCCCGCGAAGCGATATGATGACCACGAGGAAACATGAAGAAAACTGACGGACATATGAGACCCGGACGGAATTTCAGATAATTCTCTCTGAGTAGCTCTAATGAGAGCAAAATTTGTTTCGCTGCTTATAGAATGTGTGCGGTTGACCGAATGAACATTGGGGATTCCGTGCGCGGATGAATTCCGAGGGACTGGCGGTCCAAATCATCAGGCTGGAGTGAAAGACTATATTCGGAGATCAGTAGTGTATCAGACAAGACGGTTGATTAGATCCGGTTAATGACAACCAGCGTTCTCTTCAAATCACGACCCGGTTGGGACAAGAGATGAACCACCATTGGTTGACAACATTCCACTCAATGCTAGTTTTACTACCGTTATTTGTTCCATACACCATCTGATCTGTTTCATATCACCCCAGACTTATAGGACACGTTTTCATTCATCATGAAAGGAAGTTGAG
The DNA here is from genome assembly GCA_900618425.1 of Echinostoma caproni. Lineage (NCBI taxonomy): Eukaryota > Metazoa > Platyhelminthes > Trematoda > Plagiorchiida > Echinostomatidae > Echinostoma > Echinostoma caproni. The sequence goes on along the minus strand of UZAN01042617.1, from coordinate 26,436 downwards.
AGAAAATTTCCCATTAACCGATAAGAAACACAGAATTTGGCAAACGAACTTATTTGTAGCGCTCCATCTACTTAGTTCGTACAGCAAGGAATCAATCGCTTTAGACCACCGAGGGTGTTTTGTTAGGCAAACCTGAAGTGGGAGTTTAGGGACCGGTAGTAGCAGAACAGATGGATCCATGGAGCCCGTAAATGCTAGAAGCTGGAGTAAGTGGCACACCGTCGCCACGTCCTGTGAACCGACCTGACCAACAGGAGAAAAACAGCTACATCAAGGTAATGTGACTGATGTGCACGATGTGCATGCGCGTGCACACTCCCGCATGCAAGTGAATAATTGGTTGATAGTTAACGAAGACAGTCCACGTCATTTGATTGGTCATGAACACACAAAGACCAATGATTTATTAGAACCAAGTGAACTGAGCGTATTAATTTCTTTTTGAGTGTGACACATTGGCTACCGGAAATTTCGGTCTCAGTTTGTTCTCCCAATGAGTCCTACCGGTGGTATGCTCCAATAGATATGCGGCTTTTTGATCGGAACGTCGTAGCCCTACTTCGTGTATCACTGCTTGCCTACCTACCTGTGATGTGAACAACTGACCTCGGTTTATACTTGTCCAACATATCATGCGTTTCAGGTGTTCAAATATGTCAACTTTGATCGTTCATTGGGTCAATTGACAAGGACCTTGGCGATAGCGTTCTACGACTTGGTCGGATTCATGATCATGTTCTGCATCGTTTATTTCGCTTTCGCCCAGTTCAGTTATTTGGCTTTCGGCTCCTCAACCGATGGGTTTCAATCTTTCACCCAGGCCTGGTGAGTTATCTGCACTTGAATGTTCCGAGACCAATCCATTAATTACATAATTTGGTCCGTCTGAATGCGAATCATTGTATCCATAACTATATAAATGTTAGTTTGAGATTATTCAGCGTATGTTTGTGTTAGCACACTGGAAGTCGTTAAGAAGCTGATTATTTCGATGGACAGTGTCCAAAGGAGTGCCAAAGAACTTGCTATTGACAGATTAGGCAGTGGATCCTCTTGTATATTGTTCTTGAAACTAATTAAGGAAGGAAAAGAACTACTGTATTATTCTTAACCAAGCTTTTCCCGTGATAAACTTGAAAATAGAAGCCAATGTAGCAACAATACATGTTTTAGTAATATGTAGGGATGTAGTAGTAGTAGTAGTAGTAGTAGTAGTAATATGTGCTCCCTCTCCAATTAGGATCATATTCTTCAGAAGTACCATTTCGTTGCAAGAACCTAGCTAGGGAAGGTAATGCCGCTCATCCATATAGCAGCAGATATGTGTGAGGAGCGTCTGTCAGTTGGGTGTGGACATCGTATTGGCAATCTACCTATCTTCATCCTCCAAACATCGTAGTATCGGACCATCGGTCATGAATACACAAACACCAGATTCTGGTCGAAGCTAGGACTGAGTAAATGATTCGAATGGATATTAACATTTGTCATTTGTGTATTGGCCGTTGATTTTACCAATTGTGTTACAAGATTTTGATTGAGAAAACATGTTTTCTCGTTGTTGCAAGACAGTATATAGTTTTTCGTGAAGTTTCGCTTGATGCTTTTACTTATTGACATATCAACCAAGCGTTTAAAAACGGATCGATGGAAAACGCCTGAAGGAGATTAGCCTATGTGAAATTTTAAAAACCATGGTAGTTTTGTCAGTCGTTTAGGTCAACTGCAAAGAATGCTCCCGATAAACAGAACAACAAAAATGGCGCACTTCATGTTTTACCGCTTTATTGATGGCCTTCCGTCACTCACCCCCGGTTTCTGTTTACAGCTATTCGCTGTTCCGTATCATGGTCGGTGATATCAACTTCCCCGCACTACGCAAAGCCCAATTCTTCTTGGGTCCGACATTTTTTGTGCTGTACATCTTTTTCGCCGTGTTCGTTCTGCTCAACATGTTTCTGGCTATCATCAACGACGCCTATTCGGCCGTGAAAGAGGACCTGGTGAAACAACGAACGCAACTCAAATTGGGATCTATGGTGAAGAAGGTATGATCCCCATTGACTGCGTGTTATATTAATCAAACGATTGACTGACGAAGCTGACCTAGTTCAAAGGGGAAGTGATACAAGCATGTTAGGAGTCAGTTTTCTCATCGCCCAAACAAAGCCCAAAATTTTTTCAATTTAATTCTGACAAATATAACTACTGAGCCCCGGTGCATTAACAAAGATTTGCAGTGAAAATCCTAAATGATTCACTGTTAAGAGTTTCATCAGTTAGTTTATAACGACCTTACAAACCTCAATAATGTTACACTTTCAGTTTGCTTAACCAACATTCTTACACATCCGTCGCCCGACAGTTATTGTTGTCTTTTGATATTTAATAAAGAAGTAAATGACAGTTAAAAAACAGGTTGTGCTATCACAGCCAGGATAGAAAATGAGGTGATTAGTTTGTCAAGGGAATACAAACGAGTCACTCACTGTTGAAGAAAATCAGACAAACCATCGCAGTGTTGTCAGTTATCAGTTTGCCCCGAGACTCCATTCAGGAGTTCAAACGCGGTATATATGACCAAATCCAGTGATAAAACTTTGACACCAGTACTGATAATTTCTATATAATTACATGTCCTAGTGATTATAAGTGAGCAATTGATTAAACACACAACCATTGGCATAAATGCTTCGTCTAAACTTTGAATTGATTTTCCACTTATCTTACCAGACAAGATCAATGCAGCGTACAAAGTGCTGTTCACATAATGATAGGCATCGTTTATCTTACATTCACAATGGCCATTTATCAATACTGGGTGCCTGACAATTCACACATAGACGGGCAGATGTCACACAATACCAACGATGTTAACAAACGGCAAATTAGTTTTCTGTGACGACCAATTTGTCCACTTGAGGAGATATCGTTGCCTTAGAGCCGAAATTTGTCTGCATTATTAACTNAGAATCCGTCAACCGCATTTTCAGAGTTTGAAAGTGCTACGCGCCTTGAAAGTATAGCCACACAGGGAGCCAGGAGCTTTCGGCGATGAATCATGAAACAGACTGTCAACCTTAATCATATATGAAACCAATCGACGGATTGAAAATGTAAATGATCAAAGCTATAGTTATGTGAATGGGAGCGGCCAAGTATATCTTTATTTATTTGATTAGTTTGGAGGGAACTGATAGAAGTGATCATGTGTGAGATTCTTTGGCCTTGAAAGCAAGTCATTATTTAGTGTTCTTACAAATTGGTATTCCGTCGATTAGTCTTGACCCATATTTCCCTTCATCGAGTATACAAGAAGATCACATCGTTGTTTGTTGTGAGAAATAATAATCAAATTCCCATCCATCCCGTTCCATGTTATAGAGAGCTAAGGAAATGTTGAAAAAATTGAGGAAGAAGTCGAAGAAATCGCTGGTACAGATATTACATGAATGTAACATGTTTGACAGAGAGATAATCCCGTTTGAAGAATTTCGACGCGTGTTGAAGAAGTGAGTTCAATCTGATTATGTATCCCGTGACTAATTCTTGTATCCAGAAGTTTGCTCATTATGGCAATTGGTTTGATTTTCGTTGCCCAGAACGTGAAATTGGAATGTTAGTTTTGGTTACTGTCCATCATAAGTTGAGAAAGAGAAAACCAGCGACATAATGTAAATGGAGGCTTCATGTTAGACAATGAAAGAGAGTATTTTGGGGATGAAGTTGCACTCTGTTACATTACACGCCCCCTAAACTGATTCTAAAAACCTAGCAGTCTTTGACTAAAATACCTTTCAGCCATAAGACGAGCGGACTGTTGATGACCATTTGCAAATAACTATCCTCTTCGGAGTACTGCTGTGACAAGGAAGTGAAAAGGGGAACACATCATCTGATCATAAACGATCCTGATGGCCGAATACCTTATTCAGCACCCGCTAACGAGTAGACATTCCTTATTTGGATAATACTAAAAATGCATGCGGATTCAATGGTTGCCTTTCTGAATCCTCTGTTTTTTTTCAGATGTGTGATAAACGCAATCGCAAACAAGTGGAGGCTCATTCGAATTTAGTTCTACCTTTACACGATCAACTCCTTTTTTCTATTTACCGAGCACACAGATGAACGGTAAGATTCCAGGTAGAGGGTTGCAGCCAAACAAAGGCTTTTCGGGGAAATGCAATAAATACGACAACTTTGACCATTTGACCACCGCCGTCTCAGGGATATCTCTGATCCCAGTCGCCGATGCAAGATGATTCGATTACAGTTCAGGGCAGAATTCTATTTACCTAATATTTCAGTTTCGTGTACAGTACACAGCTGACAGACCTAAGCGCTCAGTGTCACCTTCGATTGTGTAGATCCAATTCTTTCATTNTCTTTCATTGGTCAGCGTGGTGACAGACAGAGAGCTGAGGCAAGGCAAATTTTCGGCAGTTCAGTGTAGATCCATTCGAAGCTGGAAAGTGTGCATATTTTCTTTAATTATACAACCTAGGCTTCCATATTCACTGGAAATACAGACCTAGTATCTGACTTCTATTATACAACGTAGACTCAAGTGGTGGCTTTCGGCATTTCTACGTCCTCGGTTCCAACTGGCTATGTTTCGCAACCGTGTGTGAGAACGGAGGCTGTGGTTTATTTCGCGCTGGTTCCACAACTATTTTTGTAGCTGTCGAAAAGCCATTCTGCCACTGTTGATACCAATGTCAATCTCATCCTTCATCTGCCAGCTCAGTATATGATGATTCCAAAGTATTTGAAAACGGGCTAGTTTTCTATAGCTTTCCTATCGACTAAGATGGGTTTTACTGGGGTACCGACAGCGGTTGGAAGAATCTTCGTTTTGGAGTTATGGTTATCTCTACACCTGCTATTTTGGCGAAAAGTTCTACCTGATTAACTACCCATTGTAAGTTCGCGAGGGTATTACCCGGTACTACAATATGGATTGCAAACTCAAGGTTGGCGATAGGTGGATCTGGATTAAGTTTCACCCCACGATAGTCTTTGGGGACCCGTCCCATTACCCAGTTGATGCAATAGTTGAATAATACTGGTAAATACGGTCATCCCAGTTCAGTTGGACTTCGATCCATTCCTCCCCATAAGTTTGAACTTATGCATAGGTCGATGAGCAGTACATTAGATGATTGATGGTCTTCTCTCGAGTCGTCTCGCAGTACAGAGCGTAGAGAATTTCCGGTCACACTATTGGAGGCGGAGCAAAAGTCAATAAAGCAAGTAGTGGTCCTCTTGTAGAATTTTCGACTGAGTTCCTGAATCCTATGAAAATTTGATGCACATAACCTATTCGGTCAAGGAAGCCATCCCAATTTGGCCCGGTGTGGGAATCTCTGACCATACGAAGCAACTCAGTGGAATCCGTGCAGAGTTTCGCTGCACCATCGAACAAGTTGATCATCCTGTAATTTCTGCCGGCTGGTCTATCCTACTTTAACGAAAGGAATCACAGTAGAAATAAGCCAAACCTTTGGAAATAACTCAGTTTCTGATATTATGCGAGATAGTGATTTCAGTGGGTCAATTAGTGCCAACCAACTGGGTTTGAAAATTTTATCGGAGACTGGGTGTTCCAAAGTATCACGGCTGAGCGTAATGGTGCGCACGCGCAGACAGCAACTTTATCTGACTACATTAGTGAGCAATTGGTCAAAATTTTCGATCAACCTTTCGTAATTTTACTCTTTTCTATGGACGCGTGAGCCTCCTGCGATGCATAGACGCAACTGAGAGGATTTTCTCTAGTCTGCGGCAATGAGGATAAGATGGAACAGTTTTAGAAGATTGGTAGCTTCCTTGTTGTCCGCTATTACTTTTCAGGAACGTTTTTGATCGTTCCAATTAAAGAGTGACTTCTCTTTGTAGGTCGAGGAAATCTGGGCCTGATGGAGACGAGCAATTCTTATTGGAGTAGGGATTTGCGAGGTTTTTCCATTTTCACTCGTTCATGCTCGGAAGTCACCAACGGATAACACCAGGCGGGATCGCGTTAGGATATGGTTGATATAATGTGCTTTTCTACCGTTGTTAGAATCTTCTGTCAAAAGGTGTTTCCTTCAATGTACGAACTGTGGGGTAGGGACAACCATCTGACTGAATACTGCGTATGTCATCAGACGTTCCCCGATGGCACATATACCATGAAAGCCGAATTTCCTTTTGTCTGGGTGTCCAGTGGTGTGGCACGTGCATGTTGATCGCCGACGATGATTAGGATGTCACAATTTGCGATTCTATCAACCGTATCTTTCAGTCGGTTGTAAAACTCATCTTTGACAGAATTTTTTGCCTTAAGAATCGATGGAAATAGATGGAGATCATCGGCGTGCTTTTGCGTATTCCTCTGAAGCTTGCGTTGCCGATTCTGAGAGTACTGGATTCAGAGCCCTCTGCGCACTTCCCCAACTCGAAAGCTACACCACCATGAAACGGAATGGTAGAGCCAGTAGACCACGAACCATGGGACGAGATCTTCGTTGCAAACACTAATGTGCCGCAATTTCTTTGATACAGTCTGAACTGAAACAAGCAATATTAATAATAACGATAATCCGTTTCGGGTAGTTGGATTCGTTTCGATCCGAAATTGAGCAGTCCTAATTCGGATATGCAAACAACTTCCACACTGTAATTGTCCAATGTGTGCATCTTGATGCACTGGCTCCTGAACTCTATGGGAGTCAAGACATTCCAAGCGATGTGAATAATTGGTAGGAGACCAATCCTTTTATCCGCAACCTGAAAAGGCATTCGTTAGCATGCAGTTCCACTGGCAGTAGGCTTTTGCCGGATTATATCAGCCAATTTCTCGACCATACGCCGTGACATTAGAATGGAATGTGTATAGCCCACAATTACCTCAAGCAGAGAATAAGCATTTGACGATTTATACTTGAGAGTAAGATGATGAAAGATGGATATATCACCGTTCTGCAACAGTAGGACTATTGTCTGCTCAAAGCAAATATCGTTTTCAAAAACTTCATCAGTAACATGCTGTCCCCGACGTAACGGAAATTTTTGTAGTTTTCGGAATTGTATAGCGCGAACTCAGACTGAAAACTCTCTGAATAACACCGAATCCGGCAAATCCAAGACGATCTGTGGGTCGGTTTCAGTTTCAATTTGTACAACCATTCACCATGCATTTTTGTGCGATGGTTTTGGACGTTACCTTTTGCCTTCCCATTGGGACGAGGACTTGGGAGGATTGAGATGTTGAATGCAGTGTAAAAAAATGAGAAATTGCAGTACTCTAAGGTTGCAAAGAAACTGAGATGCAAAAACACCACTGTTCACAACATTCAGCCATCATCATTCATTGTCTCTAACCATGGATTGGAATGATCCTTAGATCCCTATTGAGGGAGCCTAACGTGACCTATATGACCGATTCTCCTGGTTAGGGTTTTCATAATCTCGTGCTAGGTTTAAGTTTGACCACCCTCCATTATTTCCATCCACTGCCTGCCTCGGCAAGCGTCGCGCGCCGTGGAAACCTGTTTGGTGACATACGTAACACATGCCCCCAACCAATGTAATCAATGGAGGTCGAGCGGTGGTACAGTTTATTCTATTAAGAAAATGATGCAAATAAATATCACAAGCGTCAAACAATCATCTTCTCGGTCTCCATGTCTGATCGACAACGGTATGGCCCATTTTGGTTGCCTTCTTGCATCTAACCAATCCGATTAACTTTACTTGAGACCAAAAGAGTGGTCGGAAACCCAGTCTCCAAATTGACCACCTGGAAGCGGTTTCGTGGTGTGTTTGTGTGCACTCGTGCACGAGTAGCACCATTTTGCACTAGGTAAATTATTTCTAGTTATGCATCATTTTACTATCAGAATAATGACAACCGTTGCTATTTTATCTCCCCTGCGTATTTCAGTCGATTCTATGGTTAGAACATGTATTCACGCTTGTGCTCACTTTTCTCTCTTTTCTTAGTTCTATCCTGATTGCCAAGACGATATAAAATTCAGCTTGTTTTCAACAATCATTTTAAATGCATGCTCTCCCTTTTCCATTCATCCCAAATGTAGATATGGGTTCGGTGAGGCAGAGATCACATCGACCTTCGTGAAGTATGATCGTGACGGAGACAATTGTTTGAATGTGAAAGAACAACGCCGTATGGAGGATGAAATGGAGATTGGGGTGAGTTATCGTCTCCGATTGGCCAGTGTTTCGAATACTGAGTTCCGTGCATCGTTTCCGGTAGCTAGCGTTTAGATAGGTCCGATAATATTTGTTCCCACATCTATTAATTGTCCATAAAAGCTATCACTGAAATATTACTGATGATACAAACTGAAAAAAAATCATAGCAATCAATGAGGATACGATTGCATTCTTGAATTCTGGATAGGATAGGAGTGAGATCGGAACATAGGAACACAAGTTTGTTCACTCACATCCTAAAAGGAAGTCATGGTGACTGAAAACAATGTGAAAATATTTAGGCAGTTCCTGATGCCTTGCGGTTTAATAACTTCAATGAGAGTAGTAATCAACCGCAGTGATTAACACTTTTAGTTATAGGACGTTTACTAAGCAAATCTACATCTTAACTGAAATGTAAGCATATGTACTTACACAAGTTATACAAATACAAATCTTGTTAGGAGTACATCGTAATTGTCAAGCAAAGCACAAAACGTTTTCAACATTTTACCTACGGCTTTCTAATGTTCGACAACTGATCGATTAATTACTTGCCATTCAAAAGCTCTTGACCCATTCCACCCATTAACCAGTCATCATAGATTAGTATAAATGAAATAGTTCGGTTTGTTTCAATAGACCAACCGCCAGGTACCGTCATAAACTACCACAGCAGGGAGCGAATGCATCCCCGACACCACTTGCGAAACAAAGGAAGTTTGGCGACAATAACCGGAATTAAAAAGCGAATTAAATACAATGTTCGTTGGTCCATATTTGGCAAACAGATTTAAAATTGTTGTGTCAGTCCAATGTCTAGTTTGGCATCGCCAAATGCTTTTTTTCTTTACTTCCGAACTAAAGAACCTAATCATTGTTTATGATGCCATTTGAACACTATGGACTTCATTATTTTCATGCAAGCTGACAATGCGGTCAGGGGGTTCTAGCAGATACAGCTTTATTTGGTCATGAATAAAAAACCAACTTATTTGTCCCGTGTAACTGCTACTCATTTGAAGCGAACTGCATTCCTACCGTTCATTTAACCTGACGTTGTTCTTCACCAAACTATTTTGTTTTGACTTAATTCATTTGTTCCAAGGTACGGAAATCGATGAAGAATGTGGACGAAGATGAAGGTCATGGGACCGATGAAGAGGGCGCTGAGAACGATGAGGAATTGGATGTGAGTCACACACTCTATACGCTATAGATCAGACAGTAAGAAAAAATACCAGGTCGAAAAAATCATGCTCGTACTGGGTAGATAAAATCAACCATAAAAGCCATATCCAACACTGAATCGAGAAAAATAAAGTGGAAAACTCTAATGACCACAACTTTGTGGTTCAACTGGGATGTAGATATTCAGGCGGTTTATATTGCTCGCACTGAAATGCCCAGACCGTAACGGTAGAGGTCTCAACCCCTTCATCATCACTCAGCTTCATTGTTATTGGGGTCAACACCACAACTGTTCTTTTCTGAAGGGACTTTATGTAATTCACTACTCCAAGCCCTAACATTCCGATCGCCTGTTCCCATAGCCGAACGGTAGGTTTTCGTGGCCTTAGAGATATTAATCTAATGAATCGCACGCCACCGTACAGATTATCCTGAGGAACAAGGCTGTGATCAAATCAAGGCTGTCCGGAGGAAATAAGAAGTACTCAAAACAGGTGAGATTTGAACCCACGAACCTTGGGCAGCTGCTTTTTATTACACTTTCGTGTGATGAACAGCTGACGGAATAAACCCCATAGTCACGAGAACCTGCTATTCTGTGATGGAAACTGGTAACCTAAGCCCCGGGACTTGGAGTGGTGAACCACATAAAGCTCTGATAGGTTAGACGTGGTGTTGAACCGGACGACAGCACAGCTACCTACCACCAAAGTTGGGTGGCGGGGCTCGAACCTCGGGTCATAGGTTCAAAAGCACGCCTGTGGTAGCGAATAAATGACTGCGCCACCACCACCCTTGTGTTGAACACCGCTGTCCATCACTCATATCGCTCATTACATGAATTTGATTCAAATAGATAAAGAGCCGTAGGCAAGAACTGAGTTAATCGGGCAGTGGATGCATAAAGTAGAAAAACCTGTGTTGCACATTCTTCAAGATGCAATAGGAGTAAAACACGGTGCAGCCGACTGGGTGAAGTCACATTTAACCAAGAATTGCAGGGATAAAAGGTATGCATAAAGAATACTTGTTACAGAATTTTACAACCAGGTGTATAACCAGCCGGCCGGTCAGGCTTCCATAGGACACATGTTGCGGGTAAACGACGGACTACGTACAATCCTGGCGAAAAGCATTGACATGATGACAATCAATATTTTTTAGGTATGCCAAAGGAGCTATCTCCCCTTCAGCAACATTCGACTCAGTTGAATACTAGGAGCTAAGTAACACCCATACCCAACCAACGATTCCTGTCAACTCCAAGACGAAAACTGACCGATCTCTCTTATGCGGAAAGCAGACAATGGATGTGATCAAGAGGATTTCCAAAACTTCAGATAACCCTTGAGTTTGATCCGTCTTAGAGAGACCGTCGGCAAGTTGCACGCGCATAGCACACGTTACGAAACCCACTACTGATGAAGACCAGCCGAACTATTTCACTTTTTAGTTCGTCCACTTCTGTCTGGCGCATGGATTGGCAGTACTCATTAAGCGGAAATGAATGCAGCAATGTCAAATAGCTCCAGCCTCCGCCATCTCCCTATTTTTATTTGTGTTTATATATATTGTGTAAGCTTATATGCTTACATATTAGTTACAAATGTACAGAATTCGTCACGCGGAATAAAATATATAGTCTCATATAAGATACAACGTAAAGAATGTCGCTGAAGTTTGTTTCATGTTCAGAAGCTCTGACGTACTTCATTTGCGACCTGTTACTTTTTGGTTAGGAGTCGGGCCAGGTAGGGTACAGCGGAATTTTTATAAAGATTAATGCGACAGGAGAGATGCCGAAAAGAGGAGCGTGTGGACGGATGGGAGCGACAAGATGATAGATCAGGATGCAGTGGGTGAAGAGGGTCGTCTAGAACCTTATTGGCAAATTTAACGCAAGAGTTGATGTGACCATTACTGAGTTCTGTGATCAATGAATCGATCGGGATTTATGATGCATGACTGATTATCGTCAAACTGCAACGAACTGTTTTGAAGTCTTATGTTAAAAGGTCGGAAAACACTACAAGGGAGCAATAGAGTAGACTGGCTTAAACGCATTGGTGAACGAAAGAGGACAGGACTGGCTATGGGGTTCGGAATTGTCTGAGTTTGCGTAACTGAAAAGACAGGCGTCCCAGCTTTCCCACACAATTGTAATTGTGTGCGGATTAATGAAGATTGCTGTTGATAGTGACACCCAGGTAATTGACTGATGTCATTCTGGACACAGGTTTACAGGTAAGGGTAGCAGATACACTTAGATATGTAAAGACTGATACCGGATTGATTGGAAAACTGTTGGATGTGGAATAGATTTTGAGTAAAAGAATCGAATTCCGAAGGTGAAATTTTCTGACAAAACGCCATTACCATACTTTCGGATGTTCCCAGGGGTCGGCCCGAAGGATCACTCATAAAAACAGAAAAAATATACGGAGATAGAACAGCACCTTGAAGAACACCAGAATTATTAACAAGAGGTTTTGATGTCATTTTTCCTTATTTGATGCACTGGACCCTCTCTGTGAAGTAGTCAGAAAGCTATGAGAGCAGCTGTCTCGGAGTGCCCAAAGGTTCCACTTTGAAAAGGGGTTATCGAGAAACAAAATCAAACGCGGACGAATAATCAAGGAAAATACAGCGGAGAGACTTAGCCGAGCTGTTCAATGATTTACTGATACGGCGTGCAAGGTAGATCTGTTGGATATATATGCAAACTGGAGGGAACTGGAGGGAGTCGCAAGGTATTGTGGTAATTGACTACAAACGACTCAGGACGGCCTTTTCAAACAACTTTAGAACCGCTGGGGTTAGCGCGATAGGACGAGATCGTTTCGTGAAAACAATTGAGGACGAGGATATTTTGCGACTTGCGGTTTCTCGCGAACATGCCTCCGGTTCTGGGTCAGCATGTCACAGATTTGTGAGCAATATCAGGTCTGCCATTCAAAGGAGTGACTGTGTACATCGAACAACGCACCTGTTTGCATCATCGCATTGACAGATACTTCGATGTTATTCAGTGTTAGATTTCAAGGTTTGTTGAGTGTTTGTCAGGTTCAAATGGTGGGCTTTTAGACTTGATTGGCGTGTAGAAACTCATGGGCGAATTCCCCTCGTGAATAGCAGTAATCACACAGATTGTGCTTTTAAATATCGAAAATTTGCAGTAATCGACTCTTTGGATAATGAGGAAGTTCAATTAGGCCTGAAGTAAATCAGCTAGAACGATAATCAACACATCTCGTCAGCACTCTCGATTCTTATCGTTCCCGATAGTCATGGCACTTCACCCGACATTTGAGGATACTGTCTGAGAAACTTGTCGTTCGCGTCCTACAGGACCTGTGTCAAGTGAACGTTATACTCAACCATAACAACATTGCTACAAGTATTGCCTATTTTTCTCAAGGTATTAACCGCAAAAATTATCTACCGAATTCGTGCGTCGGGTTATGCGTCACCTCGAGTTTCGGAAGTATCATAAACCTGGCTAAAACTCTATCTATATCACCGTTAACCGGTAATTAACGCAATGAGGATATGTTGTCATTCTTGACCCATTTACTCCTTTCTTTCCCTTTTATACACCATCACCAAAACAGTATGTGGATCCAATGGACTACAAAGAAATGGTTGCGCGAGTGAACGCAGTGGAAGCCTCGTTACTGACCATGTTATCCCATTCCGATGAGTTGTTAGCCATGTTGGAACAAGTGGAACATGCCAAACGGGAACATCGTCAGCGTTTATTTGAAATGTTGAACTCTGAGGTAACACTTTTCTAAATTGACCAATTAAGACTAACTAAAACGTAGCAGTCACCTTCATATCTAAGATAGAATTAGGAGAATCCCTTGTAATATAATCTTATCGATTTGCACAACAGTTAGTCTATCTATTAAATGGGACCATACAACGTTCTATTCACCATAAAGAAATATGGAGTGGTCGTTATCTACAATTCTCCAGCTTTTCACCCATGGCTTACAAACGCGGACTCGTAAAAACTTTATTCCATCGAGCTAGAAATATATGTTCCCCAGACACGTTCCTACAAAACGGTTACCCCGAAAGAATCATTGGTATTCATAGGAAACAATCTCAAAAAGGTAACATCTTCAATTGTTCCTCAAAATGCCGTCTATATCAGGGGCGATCACCCTCTGAACGATGTGCAGCAGAAGTTAAAGCCGTCGCTGAATCGCATATTCCAGCAGCTAAACTCTACTCGTAAAATGGATTCCGACAAACGCATAAACAGTTGGCGAACCAGTTCTATCTCAGACTGTACACCAGTTCGTCTGCAGTTGTGGTGACATATAGGCAAGACCAACCGTCAAATATCACAACGAATGGCCGAACACATTACACAGTGGTTGGTGAAGTTGATGACGCAACCCACGCCCGATAACCAGGTGGCCACACGGAACCCGAGGGTCATTAATCGTAAAACAGTTCATGAAAACCAAACTTAGTTGATCCCGCTCACTCTTTCACACCTTTGTTACGTAACTGCAACGAAAGCTTGTTGACAATGAGTGAGGCCCTATCAATCAGGTTAAATCTTTCCGTTTTGTGTACCCAAAAGTTGTTGGCGCAATTAGTTCACTTGTTGTGGAGTTGAGCGAAATGATCATTTTCCCGGTCGGTCATAACATTTTAAGCGGATAGGAAGACTCAGTCACGAAGCGTACATCTCACATTCTTAAGTGAACATGCAAAATATTGATGGTATTGGTCACGGGAAGAATATCGAGTAGATAATCTGGCAAGTATTGCATGCTTGGCTGAACAGGCGTTGATTAGCCCTTATGAACAGAAATGAAGGTAGGGTAGAGAAAATCAGCATAACGGACAGCAATCACAGCCATAACGTGAACACATGAAAGGCGGAGTGAACTCAAAGTGACAGAACCCTTCACTATTCTGAAATATTAGTCAATGGAATATCCGGAGTGAATTATTCTTATTTTAGATTGCGTATTTCACATTGCTTAGTCCAGACGGCTTCACGGATTGTCATCCATTTATTTTATTGCAGGAATTCAAATCCGTCGGAGGGAACAACAATTTGTGACAGCATTCGTATTGCCCAACTTGGACGATTCGAATCACGCATCAGATGCCCCTCGTTCAATGTCTGCACGTGATATTTATTGCCTTGCACTGTCCCTCTGTTAAATGTGCTTAAAAAACTAAAGAAAAAATCCCCACATTTCGCTCATCTATGCATAGTCAACTGCATCCACCCATCCACTATCACGTTCTACGAAATAAAGATTGTTTGCCATGTCATTGAAAGTACTCATTCTTAGTTTATGCAGACCTTGAGTAAAATAGCGATTAGTGAAATGCATTTTATCGTTTCCCAGCGTACAGAACTGATGGGTGATAGTACGGTCTACTGGTTATGCCATTACCACGACAAAGGCAGACTATATGTTCGAACACTACTGCCCACGCCGAATGGTACGAGTCTGCAGGGACAGACCAGCTCAGTCTTGGGTGTATGCGTCAAGTCGTACTGTGTGCATAAAGATGATAATGGTCAACTCGAGGCTTTCTGCAGCTGGCCTCACTATGCAGAGGAACGAGGCAGATAAGAGCAAAACGAAGCAACGCAGACTGCCATTTTATGACCAAAGCCATCCAGTGGACACCGGACTGAAGGTTAAGTCTGAATAAAGGAACAACAAGGACTGCAACAGTTCAAAGTTTTCCCTCTCGAATTGTTTGATAAGAACAAATAGACAATCTATACAGCACAGGAGTCGACGACAATAGCAACATAGTAAGCAAGTGAAGAAATTCAACTCAGCGACATATTTACTTCGTGGCTATCAGCTAAGGGGACCAGAGGTATTGTCAAAGTTGGCTGAGGTTGACATCCTGCAGTGGGCTTTTGCTGGGCGCTTAGAAACTTAGCTGTTGGGATGGAATCGCTTCCTAATTCCACTGTCTTGGGCAGAACCTGATACGCCTGACTAGCGTTCTCCACATCGTTGGGATTTCGATACGCTTCCCCTGCATCTGCCAGAAACATGGCCGCAACTTCATGGGGAAGCTGATCTAGTGGCAGACCAATGTACTCCTCACCAGTAGCTGGAACGGTGGTTTTATCTAGATCCGCGAAGTACGGATGCAGGAGCGCATCCCGCGCTGTGATCCGTCGTGAAGGTTCGTACACAAGCATTGCCTGGAAAAAATAAATCGCAGGACGAAATCAAAAAGCTGATTACAGTGTGCAACTAAAAAAGCTGCGGAATAAGCAACCACTGCATCTGCGACTGCTACACCGTCCATAGTATTACAAACAATAAGTACAATTACACTGTTCAAATTCAATGACATTTGTTGTCGTACCTACAGTTTTGCCAGCTCGATTATTATCGTAAAACGGATTTGATATAGAAGACATAAAAATTGCATATTTGTTTCAAGGTTATCTACAAAAAGATCGATAGAAAATAAATTAGTCTGTTTATTAAAAGTTGTTTGAGTGTATAGGGAAATCATGGTTCAAAGGGATGAACCCGGAATAAACAATGAAAAGCATCATAAAGCGATAGAAAAGTTGCAGTGTTTTCGTAGAATGTGTGCAGCACCGTTTAGGCAGTCTACTTGACCTTGTAAAAAGTATCCTTATGGCTTTTCAATTGCATGCAGTTATAAACTACAAATCCAGGTTACAGCGTGGGAACCACTAGCGCTATGCTTGCTCGCATTGCACACTTGCGAGTAAAAAAGACCAGCGTCACTTTCAAATAGGCTCTGCTCGCAAAGCGTACGATTGGACCGACGGGACACCAGCCATCGATGCATTGCGAACTTTGAACACCATGCAATTGTCCCGGAAGGTGAACTATTTCACCGAAGAATAGAAGGGGGCTGTCTGAAGACGACTACTTGGTCTGGTTTAGTAAACTACGAGACAAAAAACTAGCGACAATGACGGACGGAAGTCATAATCCCAACTTGAGATAAGAATAATTAAGTAGAATGGCTGATGTGGAACAGAATGTATCGCCTTTTTTTCACTGTTCTGTATCCCAATCCACCCCCTCCTGTTATTGTTATTATTGTGGCGTGTATATATATATATATATATATATATATATCCAATGGTTACCCGGTGTTGCAAACAAGGTTACTGTGACGAAAATACACTTCCTGGGTACAAGTATATGAATGAACTGACAAAAGATTACCGGATACGCATGCCTGACGAGCGGCAAGAACCGCGAAACCTGTTGTGTGCTTCCAGGGAAATTTTGTCCAGTCATCTACATACTACTTAGTATGAAATATATATTGAAAGGGAGAAGGCGAACACTGAGTGATATTATTTATTGTGACGTTTCAATCCAGACTAGGACTCGTTGTCAAATGATATTAGGTGTGAATGAATTGGGTCTGCTTGTGCCTCGCGCTGTGGTTTGCATCGGACCTGTTTGTCCATCAATCCCGGGTTCCTCATTGGTGGCACAATCGTTGCATAATGTTTATCGATTTCCACGTGTCGATTGAATGAGTTTATCGAAAGTAGTGCTTCAATGACCAGACGTTCCTCCTTCCTCTTTGCCCTTGCCACTACTTTTGCGTCATTGATTCTGACCTCGTGACCTCTTGTTGCGCAGTGGTTCCAGAGGTGTGACTTCGGGTCGGCGCGACGTAGTGCAAGTGTGTGTTCGTGTACGCGAGTGGGCAGTTGTTTGCCTGTCTCTCCCACGTAAAGTTGGTCACAGTCTAGGCACGGAACTGCATACACCACCTCTGATTGGTCGTCTGGTTCTACATAGTCCTTGCCGTTGAACAAAATTGACCGCAGCGTTGTTGTTGGTTTGTGGACAATGGTGACACCCAGAGGGCGAAGGACGCGGTCAACGGCTTCTGATACCCCACGTATATATGGTTATAAGAGTTTCGTTTACTTCTCTTCACCTTTCGGTTTTCTCCTTCCCCTAAGGCATGATTGGACGAAACGTTTGGGGCATCCGTTTTTGTGGAATTAAAGGGAACAGATGCATTCGTTCCTGATGCTGAAGTTCCCTTGTGCTACAATGTGTCCGCACGGCGGAATAAAGTATACACACAGCTCCTAAGGTGACACGTGGGGTGATTGCTGTCGTAGTTCAGCACCTGGTCTGTCGCTGTGGGTTTTCTTTACACAGTGGTTTCTGTGTTTCCGTCTGGTTTTCTTATGACGAGGACGTCCAAGAAGGAGAGCTTTACGTCGTTTTCCTCCTCGCGAACAAACGCTATCCCTGGAATAACCTTGTTTAGGGTATTATGGACTTGCTCAATTCTGGCCACTACCCACGGAAGTGGAGATCCGAAAGGAACTCTAAGCCCTGAAACGCCACAAGGAAGCTGGATCAGACGGCCTGCCACCTACCCTCTTTAAAGATGGTGGAGATGCTCTCGTAAGAGAATTTGTGAGACTGTTGTCGAAGATCTGGGAAACTGAAAGTGTACCCCACATATGGAGAGAATCGATTGTCACACCCATCTACAAGAAGGGCTGTCGCAACGCCTGCTCCAACCATTTCCAATAGCGCCGAAGATGCTAGCGTACGTTTTATTACGCAGGTTATGCCCATTCCGTGAGAAGAAAATCTGCGAGGAGCAGGCCGGGTTTCGTGCATGCCGTGGATACAGATCAAATCTTCACCCTCCGTCAGCTACTAGAACACCGCCACATATACAGACGACGAATCATTGTCGTGTTTTCAGACGTCAGAGCGGCTTTCGGCTCTATCGATCGCCCCGTACTATGAAACTGTTTGCGGAGATACGGAGTACCCGAGAAGTATGTCTCAATCCTACAAGAACTCTGTTATCAGACCTCGGGGAAGGTTAGGGCTTATGGTGAATTCTCACCCTCATTTCCTGTCACCAGTGGGGTGCGACAGGGTTACCCTATCTCTCCGCTTATCTTCAACTTTGCCATAGATGATGTCCTACAAAACGCGTTACATAACGTAACGAACGCTGGCATCGAGCTTCTTCCTGGGGACAGAGTCGTAGACTTAGAGTATGCCGATAATATTGCCTTAGTGGGTGACAATACATCAACGATTCAAGAGCCGTTGAACCGTATGACAATTGAGGTTACTCGTTATGGTATGTCATTTGCACCCTTAAAGTGTAAAGTGTTGTTGCAAGATTGGCATGAACCCGTTCCTGCACTTTCGTTGAGTAATGACACCCTGGAAGTAGTTGAAAGCTTTGCCCACCTTGGGAGTTGCATAACGTGTGGGTGAGGAGATTCCTCACGGCGTGATCAAAACTAGATTAGCGTTTGCTAATCTGCGGCATCTCTGGCGCCGGCGCGATATATCCCTTTCACTGAAAGGGCGTACGTATTGCGCAACGGTACGCACCGTGTTGCTCTATGGCTGCGAGACCTGGCCTCTCCGAGCAGATCACGTCCAACGACTATCAGTCCTCGATAACCGTTGTCTGCGCAACATCGCCCGCGTATGGTGGGAGCATCGCGTGAATAACAATGAAGTCAGACGATGGGTGCTAGGACCAGATAGTCTTCCTTTGGGCAAAATAATTTCACAGCATCGTCTTAGGTGGCTAGAGCACGTCCTACGAATGCCTGAGCACCATATGCCACACCGTGCACTACTCGCAGACATCGGTCCAGGCTGGAAGAAACAACGAGGTGGGCAGGCTATGACGTGACACAGAGGGTTAAGGAGATTGTGCTCGGGTCTGATTTACGTTGGGGTTTCTCGGCTCCCTGGCTAGGGGCCCCAAAGATTCGAATCGTCTTTGGCTGGAGACACTGCGGGATATGGCATCGAACCGAAGACAGTGGCGCGAATGCATCATCTCTTGTCTACAATCCCAAAAATAAATAAAAAACGCAGAAAAAAAACTCAAAAAGGCGTGCAGTGAACAAACAAAAAAATATTGTTACTCCTCGAAGTTGACTGTTTTATTTTCCCCGTTTTTGTACCTATATTTTTTCGTTCACCCATGGTTATTTTTGGCGCCGTATCTGTAAAGATTGGTGTAATAATAATAATAATAGGGCTCGGTCCCACAAGCGAAGCTTGTTGCTGAGTGCATCGCGAATCTAATTTGATCTCACTGTTGGTCTACTTCACCATTTCACGGTTCTCCTAGCTTCTGTCTCAAATGGGCGGGAAGAGCGAAGTGACTTTCTAGAGAAGCTTCGGATGCGCTCAGTTTTCCAACCTGTGCGATAAAATCATCTGCCAGCACTATACTATCAGAGCTCAGCCGAATGAGTTCGGCGAGCTTTTCGTAAAATTCGTCCTTTTGTTAAGCGAGACTGCAGTTGGTTCGTGCATATGCGGAAATGATGAACCAATACCTTTTGGGGTTTCTGACCTTCCGCAAACTAGCTGAACCCTGGAGTCTCGTTGCGCACAAACGGCTATCGACGGGTATCNATCAGCGAGGCTTCAGCTTCATCATTTAGTACAATTCCTGAACCACACTGACTCAGTGGTGTACGAAGTAAATACCTCGAGGACAGACCCGGCGCACTCATGTGGCTTACAATACTAGAATCCTGAATTCGTGTCTCCAATGCGCAACAGACATCGATTTCTAAAGACCTCATTGCGCGCGTAAGGCACGCTGGTAAACCCACCTGCATCAGTCTTCATGTTGAAGGCCCCCAGATTGAGAGGTTGACGAGGCTTCAAAATCTGTACTTTATTTCCAGGCAAACTATTTGCATTGCTAGTTGGTAACGACCTTTGGTGAATAGTGAACAAGTTGGCTTGTGGGATGTTACGGATCGGAAGGGATAAACGGAGAGTGAGCAAGTGAGCAAGACACAGAGTTAAACAAAGACTGAGATGTCCGTACACAAAACTGTCCATCCAACAGGAGCCCTGTTGGCTATCCGACCAAGCATTGGTTTGCTCTTAGCTGTCTACATGCTTCGATGGGCATTACAAACGCGGCAGTTAGACTGCACTCAACTGTTCCAATCATCTTGCTTTCTCCCTTCTCTCCATTTCTTCCTCAATGGTTGAACAAACGGTTACCAAAAAAAGCACAGAAGTGCTGTGCTAATAGTGATACAAACGGAACTGTGGATTTATCAAGGGTTAGGCGACTACTACGAAACAGCAACTAAAACCGGCACACGAAAGTGCATGGCTAATGGTTGTTCAAACTGAAACTGAACTGTTTGTGCTTGTCAGCCTCCTTCGTCGTCAAAGAATCGAGCACTACTAACCTGCAATAGCTGCAAACCCAAATTGTCGAACGCCTGACTGATATTTGGATTTGTCGTGAGTGTACAATCGCGCCACATGGGAAATCCTTTCTTCTTGTAAGCTGGGAGATTGGTGACACCTGGCCATTGGTCTTCACTGGGAGTACCCAAGAGGCGGAAAATTCGGAACAGTTGATCGATTTCAGAATCCCCTCGGAACAACGCTTCTTTTGTAGCAACTTCTGAGAAAATGCAACCCATAGACCAAATGTCTACTGCACATGAGTATCTTTGAGCTCCAAGAAGAATTTCCGGGGCACGGTACCACAAGGTGACAACCTATTATGCAAAGGAAAAATGTTCAAAGGTAAACGATTTCCGAAAAAAAAGAAAATCGGGAGCATGGCGCATTGCACTTTGCTAATTGATAAGTTTGAGAGGAATACCACCAACGGTGAGGTTTTATTGACAAACAGCGCAAATAAACTTCGCAATAGATGTGTATGTGAAATAAACACTTTATTAAAGTGGATACAATCAAGTAACATCGGAACACGCAAAACATTTCAACCACCGAACACGGCAGTCACGCAGCAGGACGAGAGCTGCGACGCGATAACCATCACAATCGAACAGTTCAACTGACTCCCGTCGACACAAGACCTCCCGATATCTGCTTCATCTGGGCAAATACTGCCAGTCATCCATCGGAAATGGAGGTTATTCGGGAAGCAAATTATCCCAAAAGGTATAAGGCTTTCGACGGGCTGTCCCCACAGGATTTTAAGGATGGACGGTCAATGTTGGTCTTGTAGCTTACGAAACTCCTGGGTTCTCAGTGTGGGAGAGGGAACAGGTCCCAATCGGATGGTGTGAATCGCTCTTTATGCCGATTTACAAGGTCCTTGTGTGAAAACCAGAGGAATTGATTTACCAACATAATTTCTAAACTTCTCGCTGGTATTATACTCTGTCGAATGTCTTCGCACGTGAACAATGAACGCGTGAGAACCAGCATGGAACGAATCTGGTGGGGTAGCCGGACGCGCAATGCTTAGGTTAGACGCAGTTTTAGTTAACCGCGGTCGTGGTCGGCGTACATATATTACTTTGGATGGGGCATGCGTTACGCATGTCACCAAGTAGGTTTCCACGGCACACGATGTTTGTAGATGCAGGTAGTGGGTAGAAAAAAGACAAGCATAGTCAAAATAAGATCTGACTCGAGGGTATGAAAACCCTAACCAGGAGAATCGGTCAAATAGGTCCCGGTAGGTTTCCTTTATGGGGACCTCGTGATGATCGTAACTGCTGGTCACAGACACACTGCATGGCTGAGAATAATAAAGCGTTGAATTATTCACCACGCTGAGTACAAATTATTATTTCGATGGTTATGGCACATATGGCGCATGCCAAGACGTCGTTTACAGCTCCACATTCTATTTCCAGTTGCTGCTCCAGGAACGGAAAAATGAGGGTTTTGGGGATAGAAGATTACCGTCAGAGAACCTGAACACCCTGGTTCAGTGGGTGGACATCTGGAACTATCCGGTCAACACACTGCTAAGTGTGCTTACTTGCACCTGGGGCGAGCAGATTTGGAGGTGATTTACAGCTTCTAATAAACCACATTGCGCAGAATATCGTGCGAAAGGGACTTCGGAGTTATGGCAGAGTCATTACTGGAGATTCGGGACAACACCGATGCGTTTTCGCCAAGACACGGAGCATTCTGGGAGACTACAGTGGACAAGGCACGACACGGTAGACGACAACTGGGCGTGCGCAATACGTGTCTTAACCAACGACGCCTAGTGAACTGAATTCCATTGGCTAGCAGATTCCCCCTCCCCCACCCCGCCCCGCCGAAGAACCAAAAGACGACGGTTTACACCTAGGTGCCTAACCCGCTCACTCTATCCAACGTGCCAAACTACGTAAGCATCGACAGTCGAAAAATTGTCAACGAATATTTTACGCTCGCAGAGTCAAGGTCTCAACCATAAAGCAGATCTAACCTATCGGAGCTTTATGTGGTTCACCACTCCAAGTCCCGGGGCTTAGGTTACCGGTTTTCATCACTGAACAGCAGATCCTCATGACTATGGGGTTTATCCCGTCAGCTGTTCATCACACGAGTGTGTAATAAAAAAAGACCTGAACGAAAAGTAGCACAGTATACACGAACCCTACTGGAATGTCACGTTGAAGCCAAAGGTGTTTCAGTTTTGTATATGCTGTTGAAGTCCTGGAAGTACATGAGGTTGTCTTCCTTACTGTGTTATCGTTATTGGTCTTGCAACCACCTAATCAGGGAAAGTAAACTATTATAACTGATATCTGGTCATTTATTTTCAAAGCGGGACTAGTTAACATACAATCTTGCAGTATAATTTTGTACTTTGCAGGTGTAAAGTGCATCCTGAATGGAGTTTCAAAACCTATCAATCTATTAAGTGCACTTTGAGCGTTCTCCATACATTCGAACAGACAGCGCATTCGAACAGCTTTTCTCCAATTGCTCATTCAATGCCAACATTTCGGAGACTACTTGGGGCATTCTCCAGTACTTCATCTACATAGAAAGTGAAACGGAATGACAAAATAGGAAAACCTCGACGAACGTCACTGCTTGTGACGAAAGAGCTACCTAGTGCGTTATAGAATCCCAGTCGACCAGAAGTATGGGTACACGGATACCAGAAAGTTGACAAACTTTTGATCAGTTTCAGTTTTTACAACCATTAACCATGCACTTTCGTGCGCCGGTTTCGGTTGCTGTCTTTGACTGGTCATTTGGACGAACAGCAGGAGAAAGACAGGATGGTTAAAAGCAGAGTCGAAGGTAAAATGGAAAATTTCAGTGAACTATAGCTGCAAAATAACTGAGAAGATCCACGCACGCCGTTGTTTAAAACAATCAGCCATATCTCCGTGTCTGTAACCAGCAGTTACGATCATCACGAGGTCCCCATAAAGGAAACCTACCGGGACCTATTTGACCGATTCTCCTGGTTAGGGTTTTCATACCCTCGTGTCCATCATGACGAGACTGCACCTTGACGTGGTGTGATGGCTTGTGCACCTCTATGACCCAACGAGATACAC
>UZAN01042616.1:16116-43927 GCA_900618425.1 Echinostoma caproni | reverse complement strand
TATGAAGTAGAACACCAGAATATTCGAAGTCGGATTGTATTACGCGCCGAAATTGTACAAAGCAATCAATCATGTAAAGAAACAAGAATGTTAAGTTTATACACAATCACCACAAGTTACGATAAATGTTTATTCTAGAGGGAACATAACGGTATTGTGATCTAGTTGAGGGATGGGAACAACAGGAACTTAGATCGGCGTTTAATGGATGTGGGGAGTCGATGAGAATCTAATGCGCAAACTTTTCACATGCATTCAAATGACGTTCGCATAGGTTAGTTATCAACTCCTTTAGTGAGATTGAAGAGACACGGCTAATGATGGTCAATCCACGTCGAAGTCAGTTCATGAGCAATCACCACATCTATCGTACTACTCGGTCGGCCGGTCCAGAGTAGGGCTTGTTCGAGGGTGCACTCTTGCGCAACCAAGTGCTGACTGCAAGGCATCAGTAATGTTCCAGATGATCCGGTGGCCAGTTTTCGTTTCATTCGCTTCTTCTGGAAAACCTGGTTGGGTAATGGATCTCGATAAGGGGCAATGACCAGATTTAGTGGGGGGCCACACTCACCACGTCACAGTGCTCTCCACAGATATTTGTGGTGTTTTGTTCGGAGAACCCTTGCCAGGAAGTAAACCCACCACATCCTCGAGCGCTGCCGCTGATAGCCTGCGACTGCTTATTCGGAGGACCGAAGTCAGCTTATTCACGGTTAGCCGTGAGATGACGGTCGTTCCGCCATCCACGACCTAAGGACGCGCTCGATAGGATACAGCTCTGCTCTGCCGAGGTTTACATATATGCTTGCTAACATATGCAAAAAAATCATTTTTGCCTGTCAGAGGCGTACCTGTTTATTGGTTTATTTGTTTTGCGTTACTGTAACCGTACTAAGTATCTTTTTGATTTGCTAACACTGTAGAGTTGAGGAACGTTTTGTTATTTGCATCATGAACAGCTCAAGGATTGCAAGACATTTTTTATTCGTATTTGTCGATTGGCAATCTTTTACCGCTTTGTACACCTTACACCTTGCATTCTACAGGGCTTATCTTTTTTAACCAACAGCCTAGATGGCTTAGGCCTACGTTGACGTTGCTCCTTATCTCAGTGTTGTCGCCCACCCATGCGACACTTTGTTATTGCGACGTTGTGAAATCTTTCCAAAATAAGAAACTGACTGGAGATCAAACACCTTCCCTCTGCTGCACGTTGGTACAACATTTACAGCTAGGTATATTCGTACTCGTACTACATTTCATCAACACTTACTGCCATTAAACATTTACACATGAACTGAAAAATAACTATTACAAGGAACACTAGGAGAATTCATTTCCTGTTCGCATTCATTTCAGTCATGCATACACATTAGCATTCACCATGCGAGATGACGGCTGTTCCCCATAAAATGGGCAAGACTGTTCAATATACATATGGAGAATCGACCTCCTTTACATAAATAGGTAACCCACGGGTAGTTTAGCTCTAGACTAACGTGCGGCGAAAGGTATAGGTCTTTTTGGTGATAGTTATAACACCTGGTTTGTGGTTCCACCATAGACACGGTCACAAGGCGATGTCTCTAAATGCCGGTGTCTCGTCTGCCTGGTGGAGGTCTGCTTATCTCCACCCTTCCAGGGGAAGGCCGATGTAGTGCTTCTTCAACCGACAGTTTCGTAACGGCCATTTTCTTTTCTTCCCTCTTGCTTTGCTTAAAGTTTCCTGGTAGATCCATTCAAAATGGACGTGATCATCAACTCACGGACCAGAAGAACCTTCACTCTACGCTGATGTAACTAGCAGCAGGACATGTTCGGTTTCCAACCAGTCCTGTGTAATTGAGGACAACCAGGAAATTGTTACAAAAAAGGCTCACTTATCAGAACCTTCACGTTTCAGATATCACGTGGTGACTTAACCCCGTGATCACGTAGAATTATTACGAAAGACAGGCCACCGTTATTGTTTTCCCTCTAACATAAGGACCTTTCTCCACCGAACAAAATCTAGTGTACCGTCGGGATTTAGCATGTATCGCCATCATTTGACGATAGTGATCTCCTGCAGTAAGTTTCTTCATTAGATATTGCAACTTGGACATTTCCTTAATTGAGTTATATTGCTTTTAATGAGCTCGAAAAGGCCGCACCGACAGAAGTCCACGCGGTAAGTTCTGTATCGCAGGCTTGCTTTGCTCTGATCCGATCTACTTTTAGATTTCCGCTGGTGTTGCTAAAATAACGGCCCAAGCTGGCAAAACTCACTTTCAACATTTCGAAATTTCAGAATAAAGCGTTTCTATAATTCCAATCCTTGGTTCTATCTCCTCCTGGGACGGACGTTGAGAAAGAACATAAGCAATTATTAGTGACAGGTTCTGACGAACAGCAGCAACCACTAAATCACCAATTAGTTAATGACTCTACTGATCCTAACACCTCCCACAACCGCCAGTTTCAAACCCATAACCATCGCTCCACCCACCTCACGCACCTCAATAGAGAACAACTGAACCTACATGCAAGACTCGTTTTGGTGGAATGGAAACTTTTACGATACAATTCCATTCCGAATGCTAACGGAATTAATTATGAAAGCCTTACCTTGGACGGATAGCGTTGTTACAGCTGTGACAGCGGTACGGAAATTATGCAGCACTTATAGAGATAGGCGGGAAAGCTTTGAAATGAAATTAATGGACGCTTGTTACCAGCGACACTCGACTAATCCTCTCGCTGTCATAAACATACACACAAATGAAAATGGAATACGACTACCACGCACAAAATTATATTTTGGCGCAAAAATATGATAAAAGCAAGGTGCAAGTTGTACATCGGGAGGGGACACACAAAGTTCTTATTGATTATGGGTTCTTTTACATCTCCTGACACTCTTCTGCCCGTTCGTTCTCAGTGTTTACAGTGTTTACACAGTATCATTTAGTGCCCTGTGTTTCAGATCTACCACCAAACCGAAATGTGTCAAAAAATCGATACCAAAATAGCATTCCGAACATCAACAGTGGTGAACATACAGGGAAAACAAACACTGAGCTCGAGGGTGAGTGATTGCTCTCGGAACGTCTGAATGATCGAGTTATTGACCGCCTGCAACTTGAAGGTCGATGGTTAGAGGTGACGTTTGTAACGAGTGGGTGAGATGAAACTGATATCTACAACCAGGTAATGGCGCATCGTAGAACCATCAGCGACGTTTAGCGTTGCCAACTGCAGCGGTTGCCATTACTGGTTGGCTCCTCGTTACCCTGTTTTTTGGTGCATTTGCGTTTGCCGGAACACATAAGGTTGTGTGCATTCGAGGGACGTCTTTGAATCTGCAGCGACAACACACGAAGTCGTGGCTATTTAGGACAGGCTTGTTGTGGACACTTAAGTTATACCAGGAGCGGGAACACCGCCACTGCATATTAATTTCCAAATACATGTTGTTCATTTCCTGCATCAACTTACCCAGCATATCCCAGACAGATTCTGGTTTGAAGGTTGTATGAACGGCGTTGAAGAAGTTTCAGAAAAAGCATTCGTGTACATTATCCTCGGTTTCTGTCAGTATCTCTAGGGGTAAATCTGAGACCTGGACAGAGAGGACAGTTTCGTTGTGTCCGGGGAGGCGGTTTGCACAGAGCTCTTCAAGCACAAGATCACTGATTAAATGGTGGTCATCCATGCATCGTATGTAACGTAGCAATGGGAAAGAAGTGCGGTTGTCAAGGACCTGTAGGAGCTGTTGCAAACGAACCTCGTCTCAGGGAGTCGTGTGTCTCGAAAGTGCCGAATTCAGCTTGTCGTAAGGCGAGTGTTGTGATTCGCAATAGGAGTGGGAACTAAGGGAGCCGATGAAACGTATTGTTTAAACCATATTTTGACATTGGAATGTCAATTAAACAAACTGTTAGTTGAAAAAGGTTTTGGAATGAATCACGAATAGTACTGCGTTACAGGTACAGTTGAAATAGTTCCCTGGATGTTTTTAGGATAGAGCATCCCTACTGGTGGTAATAATCACTTTGGATCTGATGAAAACCCCTTGTCTATGATGATGTATCCATGAAAAGAAATTCATTAACAACAAAGCCATATTAACATTTAATAAAGGTTTGAAAAAACGACAGATGCAATTATTGTGTATTACTCTACCTTGACCGTGATACAATGACTATCTCGATGTGATAAACCTGTAAAGAACTTCAGTTATTTAATTCATGCACTGCTGAAGCATCACGTAATTCAAGTGGAATTATACATTGTTTGAGAATTATTGCCTCACTTGATATCTCCAGCTTCCAAGGTAGAACAGCGTAGCGCATCGATCGGCTACAATGAGCTACTTATACGCTACATCAGCTACATTCGTTGGTAAACAGTATTTAACCTTTAAAATGCATGCACCATATTACTTTTGTTCCGATAACTTATTTTTATTCTTTAATCAATCTAAGCGCATGTATTTTGAGTCAAACCTCCCTGACTTTTGTTTTACTTTTTGGCGGGAAATGATGGTATGAGTGATTCTAATCTTATGCTGGGTTGTTGTTAGCTGCTTCTGTGCAGAAGTTACTATTTCTTAACGTCCATCGCATAGTAAATGAAATTTTTCGATACATTTATTTCATTGTTATTGTTTTCGTTGCATTATCAACTTGTTTCTGAGAATTATTTAATCATGCAAAATCATGTAATTTTATTCAGCTTCTTCAAATGTCATTCACATCTCGGTGGACAATTTATCGCATACGAAAACAACGGATGCAACAGGTGAAGTATCCATTGTGCGGCGAGGTAAGTCTTTATGAACACAGAAAAAGATTTCCAAGAGCTACAGGTAATATAATTTTAAAACATGAATTTTATTCGCAATACGTTTTATTCTATAAATGCAGCCCACTTACTTCAATGTGAATTCAAACTTGCGAATAAATTCAAGTATCCATGAGAAGTCCGGATATTCAAGGCATATGCTTGATGAAATATCAGACATATGCACAATCTCCTTTTCCGAATATCAGGTAACGAGTTTGTTTCTGTTTATTTTTAGAAACACTGCGCGAAATACGTGCAGAGCAACAACTATTGTACACCAAAATGGAATTGCTACAACGGAAATTTGATGACATCGCAATATCACAGCAGCCAAAACTAACCAGATCGTTTGATGTTGTCAATAATCCATGCAAAAACGTGGAGCAAATGGAAGAATTGGAACGTGATTTGTCAGATAAAAATACCTATGACAAATTTGTAGATTTAAGTTTCGTCTTCGATTGAGTGCTTAGGTGAAGCAATTGATACAAATGGGTGGGAAAGACCTGGCACATACAGTAAAACATACCATGTATACGGTATTGCATGATTCGTTAGCCGTGCTGATGAATTACACCGGAAAACATGGGAAAATACAATCTTCCGACCGTTTGTTTATTAAAGGTGTTTTCGGTAAGCAATTATATGCATTTCTCCATTAGATTCTATTTGGACGAACCCCAGATTTATCGAGGTTTCAATGGATTGTGTTGAACGCGAAATACGCAGGTGGTTCCAAAATATGGCGGACAGAATTTTCACCAGAAAATTGCTACAGGAAAGTACTACACAGCCATTGTAATATACTTTTAACCTATATAACATATATCAGCGAATAAATGGTCTTCTATAATACGCCTAATTATCTGCATGAAAGCCTATGATTACAGTAGAAGATTGTTTGAGGGCACTCCTATTTATGATATACACGATACACTAGGGGTAAGAAAAAATAAAAGGGATCTTTTTCAGTCAGTCTATAAAGTACGTTATAACCATTACAAAACGTGTGCTTGAGCCCATCGTAAGGTAGTAATACCGCGAGAACATATGGGGTTTATAATGGCTTAGAGAACAGAGAAGACGGAAATCATAAAACGAAATTTTCAAAGTTGTAGCTCGTTGTAACCGGCTATTCGCGCGCTATTAGCCGACGACGTGCTACCTGGGTATAAATCTATTATAGTTTGAATTATACCAAAGTAACATGTATTGGATTATATATATATATATATTCCAGTTTGAAGCAGGATGTCGCCTGTGGATCGATGCAGGGTACAGCCAAATATAGGCTGGAACCATCGACGGACAGTTGGTTTTCCATGGGAAGATCTTGACAGGTAATGTGCAAGTGAGAAAAATACATGTACCATGAACCCGATGCTGAACTCTGTTGTTCGTTGCCATCGATATTTCCATTGATCTTTCTGACGTACATTGCACTTATCATTGCCGCTTATTTATTATCCTGATATACTGAAATCGTCGGCTTGGCATGTGACTATCCAGACAGGCAAGTAAGCAGAAAATTTATGGTCAATCGAGAGCTTGCTGGTTGATTTTTGTCCAGTAAGGTGTCCAGAAGTGCCAATTCGCGAATCTGAAAACGAAGATGAACAGAGTCATGTTGCGTAGCCCCTTCAATGAGTAAGTCAACAGTTTTCAGGACCTTGTCTTGTATTGCCACCAATGGACTGCAACTGCTAACGCAAAATCACTGTTTCAGCACCAAGCACATTAAGGATTGCTGAATCTCACGTCGACTGGATGCATACTGATCTTTTTATTGCGTGCTGTCTACAGCTCTTCTTATTGATGATGGCTTTCAATACAATTGCCATTCAGTTGACCCATGCCCCTAAATGACTGTGGAAAGCTCTGTCTGTTTTGTTATGCAAATTCATTTCAGCACCCGTATTGGAGTACTTGGAAGAGATTAATTATTCACCAGAAGTTTTCTTTCGATGGTCGTTAGAAAATTTGCAGTTTTACTTTCTTTGTCGAGAAAACTCTATACAACATACCAAACTTCGAAGCGGTTCAGCTAATCTTCGACTTCTCTTGCGCGTGCATGTTTAGTAAGAATTATCAAATTATTCTGACCAATTATGTTTAACCTATTGGTCATACGCGTGTGGGAGAACTAGAATTATCGGGGTTTTTTTAACCACTTAGTATCGCCAAATTCGAGGGGACTTGTTTTCGGTGCATCCAATACTGAGGTACCATGATCACCCATGTCTTTCATTGTTCGCCTTGCCATCCAACACTCACCTCAGTGGGCACTCATTCAAAATAGTGCTCCAAAATTGTCGACTAGAATGCCGGCGTCATTTATTAGCCATCAGCANAGTATATAGAATGCTATACACTTCACGTTGTCTCTGTGCCCACAATTGATTCTGACTAGCACAAACTGGATGAAACATTGTGGAGTTTTCAAGTTCGACATCCTTAGCAGTGCACGACGCTATAAGACAAGAAAAGTATCCGCTCGTAAGTATCTCCCATAAGAAAACTTTGACTTTGTGTAGCCATTGCTTTTGAGCAGATCATGACGCCAGTTGTGACATTCGAGATCCCAATAATAACTGTCAACTGAATCAATGCTCGCAACGGTACTCCATAACAGAACTGGAATTCATCGAGAGATCGCAACACACGAAACAGACACGAACTAGAATAGCTTATGAGGCCATGTGAATGGTATAATCAGTTAGGCGTTTTATAAAACACTAAAAATCCATGATCTGTGTATAACCATCACAATATCTCAGATTTTGATATGAAACGGTTACAATAATATAAAGATAATTGAGAAAAATAATGAAACGACTAAATGAGTAATTATTACCAACGTACATAAAAAGAGGACAAATTAAATAAAATCATTCGGCTGCATCCTTTGCAGCGTAGAAAATCAATAATAAACAAATATGGGTGGCAATCGCCAAAAACACATTAACCAAATGGGAACGGGTTAAACAGTCTAGAAGGGACACTGTCAAATTATGTGCCGAGACTCCCGATATCTTGTGTATCCAATAAGTGATAAATAATAACGACCGGTTAGGCAATGGAATAATAAACAGTCTGTCTGCGAAAGCACAAATCCCTTACCTTGATCTACGTTCAAGAGTTTATGAAAATAGACAGGTGTGGCAAGCGAACGTGTAGTACCAACTGGCGCACTGTTTTAGGTAACCAAACCTAACCGGAGGTGTTTCTGATTAAAAATAAACGCGGTAACCCTAACTGTAGAGGATATTGAATATCCTGATTCAATAGGTGCACAATGAAGGGACCCTAAACAGCTTCTCTAGGGTTCATAGTGTAGGCTAGCTTTTGGCGGATTGCAGAGGATATCGCTCGGATTCAGTATCGGGGAGAGAATTAAGTAACCGATAACCCACAAACTTTGTGTGTTAGTTAGTCATTTGATTCACTTTGAAATGCCCTTAGAACCACATCAGGAAGAATCATGGGTTCTTCGGAATAAACATGGGAATCCTATGTTGTGGACCTCAGATACTTTCAGCGATAGCCAGTTTTTGTGTCTTAGGAGTCCGGATTTATTCTGACTTTGCTCGATGAATGTGCACCACTGGTGACCTACATTCCCAATTTCAAACACCAAGAGAAGTTTGCGACAATGAATGAAATCAAACAGTAAAAACAGAAAAGCAAATGAGCACAAATAAAATGTGGATTCATTTTACCGAACCTCATCAGTGCATATAACAGAATATAATGTTTCATATCATGATTGGAAGACAACTGTGGTATGCTGTTTAGCTAACCTACAACGCTGTTTAACCACAGGTGCTTTACACCGACAGAAGAATGTTTATCTGTCCAGTGAAAGCAAGAGTCAGCCGTTCTGTAAACTTATACCTGTGGATGCTTAGTCAAATACTTTGCCTCCGAAATACTCAGTATGGTTGGGGGTGGGTGTCAAGGGTTGCGTTTAGTCACCCTTCCCCTGCACCTCGCGAAATGATCCCATAAGATCAATCGTCTCAAAACGCCTCTGCTGAGGGAGCCCTACTCATTGCCTTCTCGTGGCGGAGGTGTTTCCCACCAAAGTGAGAGGACGAAAAGTTGAAATCCGGGGCTATAACCGGGTTGGTGGACCACTGGCAGTTCACCTAGGGGGATTGGCCAAAAATACTGATTCCAAATCAACCAAGAGGAGGTATACGAACCACACACAACTTTCTCGTTGTGGCAGTAGTCACCCGTTTGATTGGGCATCGAGGTGTATTGGGCACCTTGGACATTCGACCCCGTCCAAAGGGCGTATGATCCGATGAACTGGCACCGGCTTCCAGTGGATTGCAGTTTTCGCACACCTCCCGGCTGCCTTGCGAGTCAGGCTTTGACTAGCCAAAGTTCCCGGTTGTGGATTCCTCAAGAAAATGCACCTGCCTTGGCCTGGGCAACGTGGTAGTATTCCGCCCACATGCAAATCATGGAACTTTTTTCTTACTCATAGAGATTATTGTACCATGATTTGTTTGGCACACAGTCTAGATTTTGACGTGTGTGAAAATGTACGAATATACAACTGCTTTGCAGAACAGACCGTCGAATTCGACTGCGGGGGATTCCTTTTTGGAAAGCTAAGCTCGCCAACTGACCCGAAACAACAGGGCAAAGGTTGCACGGTANCGGTAAGTATTCACATCGGAAGCGTTTATTCCTCGTTATTTAATCTAAACAAGGAACAAGAACAACAGCGAAAGTGCATTCACTCTTATCCTCATTACAGACAACGTATCCTATTCCAGTTTACAGATGAAATTTCTATTCCAAGATGGAAATCCAATACTGAATAAACAGCATAAATTGTTCATGTTCTTTCTTGGTAGAAATACCGAACTTTGGATGCATTATCACCCATGGTATGCACTTAATGAAATACAACGAAATCGATCCGGATTAAATTTGCACACTGTTCCTTTTTCAATAGAAACCTTATCACAGGACGGATCCTCAGAAATATTCATCGCGGTACATAGTAAAAATTGATTGGAACAATATGCTTGCATCGGTGCCGAGATTATGATTTGGATTCCATTTCACAGATAATTATATCGGACAGACAGCCCCCAAGACGGTTACACTCCGCGTTAGCTTGTAGTCATTATATCAGCAGCCAAAATTTAGTGTATAACCGATCTAGATTCATTACACTGTATTATTGTAAATAGTGTTCGATCTGGGACCATTGGACGCCAGCCTCGAACCCGAGAGTCACTTCAAGACTTCAAGAATTCGCGCAATACCGATGCCCGATATAGAACAAATTCGAATGAAATAGCACATGCATTTTATTGGAATCATGTACTCTGCATATTCAATGCATTTAAAGTGTGCAAGGAATTTTCGAGGTCAGTGTCATACATCACACTCGCCGCCCCTTGAATTGACCACAGGATTTCTGTAATCCAATGGTGGCTTCGCACTCAATCGTTCAGACCTTCCTAAGGCTCATTCATTCACAGATAATTCTTCCGTAGCAGTTTATTGTTCGACATTCTGTTCATTAGTCGCATCGAGTTGCTCAGAATCTAAAGAAACATTATTAGACTCGGAATTTCCATCATGAAATGGAACAGACCGACTTGAACTGTCAAAATGAATTTGATCCACATGTCTTCTGTGTATAGACAAATCATCCTTGTCCAGTAGTTAAAGCATTCTTCGACCTACAGACTTTAGGACAATGCCTGAAGAGGTCCTCAGGTCATTACCACGGAAAAATGCAACTTCAGAAGAATTAATACACAATAATTTGGATCTCAAATTTCGATCGTCGGAAAGTTTAGCGGGTGTTTCTTTAGTGTAAGAGTGAACAGAAATACGATATTGTAAATGAACAGGTCAACATTTCTCTCATGTTCACAAAATGTGCATGGGTTCAAAACAGTAATAGCACTTTTCAGTGTTCTAACAAAATTCTCTGCTTGATCATTAGAGCACGGGTGTCTGGGAGCGATAAACAAATGTTTGCATCCAATGTTATGCAGCCATTCTGAAACAATTTTCGAGGAGAAGTGACTGCCATCAGCAGTGACCAGTACAGCAGGAATACCCTCCGGGCTGAAAACTTTAGGCAAAGCATGAATGGTAAATTCTGATGAGGTTGACCTAGTGAAAAATACCTCTGGCCACTTAGAGGACGAGGTAATAGCAACAAGAGCATACATTCCATTGATAAATGGACCACAATAATCAGCATGATCACGTTGCCAAGCCTCCGTTGAAACGAGCCACGGAACCCACTTGGATGGCAACTGTTGAGCCTTGTGGTAGCATTTGGAGCAACGTTTTGCTTTGGAGCATAGTCGGCATCCAGGTTTGGCCACCAACAAGTTAACCTAGCCAATGACTTCATCTTTTCTATCCCAAGATGGCCGGAATGTAGGTCATCGAGTAAGGCCTTACACAACGTCGGTGGAATGACAACTTTGTCTTTCAAGTACAGTAATCCATCAGGCGCAAATAAAAGTTCATCCCGCCTAGCATAGTGATATGGAAATCGCTTCCGGGTCTGGGCGCTCCAACCCTTCTGCAGAGCAGTCATCACAGCAGAGAAATAACGACTTGAGTCACGAATAAGTTACTGACGGCTCACAGGGAAAGTCTGTACCAGTAGTGAATCGGAAATATCCTCTGAGTCATAGGCGGGTAGCGATTAACGCGAAATGTAATCCTCGTGTTTGGTTTATTTGGTACTGCGATGTTCAACTGTGTAGTCATATGCACTGATTGAGATGCTACATTTGGTCTTTCGTAGGCACCAGGCAATGCTGATGTCCTGTGTGGGTTTTACTCCTTGGGAGATCGCTAATTCCCCAGTAGTTGAATGCATTTAAATGCGGTGGAAACGTTTGTGATAACCGACAAAAAGTACGCACTGCTGACGAGCCCCAAACAGGACGAAACAGCTATCCAGTGCTGTTTGCTGGCTATCGCAAATATTTCCATCGCATTTAAATGCATTCAAACAGTGGGGAATTAACGACCTCCCAAGGAGTGAAACCCACACCCGATATCATCAACAGTGCCTGGTGCCTGTGAAAAACCGAAGGGGCTAATGCAAACATTCACCATGTAAATATTCGAAATGTCCTCTGATTCGACAGGTGAAGAAGTCTGCTTCAACTGTCTTAGATTCAGGGTGATTCGGTAGTCACCGCATATTCTGGGAGTCTTGCCATCCGCCTTGTGTCGTGTGACGATTGGTGTACCCCATGCTGACGATGCCACCTTCTCCATAGCATCTTTGTAGCACAAGTTGTTCAGTGCATTCATGACAGGTTCCCGAAGGCCATATGGAATAACTCGACGTTTGAGAAAAACCGGATCGCCATTAACTGGTAGTTTCACTGGGGGAATTTTCATGCCACCACTGGCCTTTGAACATTTAATAATCAAATCTTTCAGTTCATTTTCAGTATCAACAGAGGTTAACAATGAATGATTAATATTTATTGCTTGCATAGCTTTCAAGCGTAGTATGGAGGGGCCAAACTTGATTACAATGAATTTACAGACGGCACTTTTAGAACGTTCATCACTGACTGAAATCTCACAAGAACCAACTACAGGCAACGGATGTCCACTGATACAATTTATGGTGACACTAGAAGGCTGGAGTTCAGTATATGGAGCAAAGAGTTCTAAATCATGAACAGAAACTAGAGTCTCCGCAGTACCAGTGTCCATAATGAAATGAAGTGACTTACCAGAGGAACTAAATAGTTGTTTACGAATGTGATCGGAATGGGAGGTAGTTACCAAAGATAATGAAGAAAAATGTTTTTCTATGTCACTCACTTCTGAGACATTGGATTGAATAAAAAGGCAAATTTCGGTACTGCGACACAGATTGAATATGACCAGTTTTGCCAAACTTATGGCATGAAGGGTAACGAAATCGACATGTTAATCTGGAATAATGTTTGCCGCAGGATGCACAATTATCATAGGATTCATCCGAATATGTCACATTGTGTGAGCGAGGTTGTGTAGCTGGTTTGAGACGTCCGACTGTAACATGAACTTTCGTGGATTTGGTTTTGAGTGAATTGACCATGGCTGTAGATTCGATGATCGATGGCATGGATGAAGTAGCGGCGCAAATATCCTGACATTGTTCACAATGGGCCTGCACATCTTTGAACGTAGCACTGGATAGCCTCCAAAGTTCAGTTTACAAAACCGTACTGTTGATGCCAGCGATCAATCGAACTGCATGTCCAGTAAGTTTCCCAAATCACACAGTGCAGCTTGTGGGAGCAATTCCAGAATGAAGTCATGGATGCCTTGGTTCGGATTGCGTACCACTTAATGAAACTTTGCCCTCTCAGAGGCTTCAAAGTTCGTCGGCTTCAAATGCTGCAGGAGGAGGGGTTTTAAGTCATAGAAGGCATAGAAGGATAAGCCAAGAATTGATTAGAATCTAAGCATTTTAGCCGGCACCATTCAAAAAGAAAGCGGATTTCTTTTCCTCATCTGACTTTGAACGGGTCAACCACCAAATTTCAAAACGTTCAAAATAATCCTCACTATCGCGTGCACTGCAGTCAAGATCAAGAAACTCTAGGGGAGTAGAATTCATTGTTCAGTAGACCGGCCGCGACGCCGAATATAGTATTTAGAATAGTATTTAAAATGGGATTCCAGAATTCACGCAATACCAATCCCCGAAATGGAACAACTTCGAATGGAATAGCACATGCAATTTATTGGAATCGTATAATCTGCATATTCAATGCATTTGAAGTGCACAATGAAGTTTTCAAGGTCAGTGTCATACATCGCACATACCCATCGGTGATGGAGCAAGCGCATACGACTAGTGTGATCTAATATACGAATTTCATAGTGGGTGCGTAGACAACTAGGTATGTGGAAAGGAGAATCTATTACACAACCGGTTAAAAAACTGCACACCAGACCGGATTTATCATCAGTTGCCTCATTCGAACATAAATCTTAGTCATAGAGGGGGGAGATACACTGCTTCTTATTTATTAATGAGTCATCCTTTATTCACACAGAATCAAGTCAAACGAACTGTGAAGTTTAAAAGGATTTACACATCACCTAATCTGTTACTGTAAGGATACACAGAAGCAATTGTACTTCATCGATGAAAGTCCGCTTTGTGTCGAAAAAGTCTTACCGACACACCATGCTTGCCTCGGAATATTCTTATGTATGACAAAGTATATGTCACGTAAAATCAAAACGTCATTCATCGCTGAAAAGCTTTGGAGGCATTATACTGGTGATGTCCAGGAAGTTTCGAAGAAGGAGACGAATGAGTTGCAAATCGAATGGTGTTGAAGACTTGTAAGCTGCGGAATGCCAACCCTGATAGTCCAAGTGGCTAATGTGTCGGATCCCCAGCCATCCGACCAGGTTTTTAATCCCAGTGGATTCTGTAGTTATTCAATTTTGACGATTTTTACCAAGGATGGTGAGTGAATCGCAGGCACTGGGATGTTCGGTTATTTTCCAAATTGAGTTCCACAGACAGTGAGTCAATAAGCATGTGATGAGTCAACACTGTACGACGGTGACATCTAAGGATCAGTGTGAAGTAGATTACTGTTTGCGAACAGAGATAGCAGAATGAGAGACCAGTGGGATCACTGACGATGAGATCAAGAGTACTCTGCAATAGAAGCTTCATTTCGGATTACATAGGATAACAATGGCCAACACGCCTCCGGCAATCATAAGATTTACTTTATTCCATTTCTGGTAACAAGCCAAGTGTTATTTTCATGCACAATTTCCTCTGTTTCGGAATTGCAAGATTTGAGAGAGGAACAGTATGTCGAATTCAATTATTGACTCGGGAGTATCATGACACGTCAGTATGTTTCAAATGTGTCCATACCGAATGACAACCGCGTACCAAAGAACTCAGCAACTGACTGAGTATTCAATTAAAAACGAAGTGTATCTAAAAAGGAAGAAATAATTGTACCATCACCGTAATTTGCGGAAAGTGAAATGCACTAATGCACGTTTCAAAAACTCATTGAATCACCGGCGCCATTTCCCGCATTTTGTTGGTTTCAAATGCGCGACAACCATACTGAGACTGTCCGTGAACCCTCAGATACAGTGGTTACGACAAATGAATTAACATGAGGCCCATCTGAGTTTGGAGGAAGTCGAGAATCGGAATAAGAATGGTCGCTGATATTTTATTACTGTTGTTGTTGTTGTTGTTATTGTCTGCTTCCATTTTGTTGAATAGAATTGCACAAATAATTTTCCGGAACAGTTGGTTAAATCGTTTGAGGCAATGAGCAATGAGCACTAAAGGTGACTTCGGATTTACGATTGGAACAACTTAACGCGAAATTCTGAGTAGTTCCGTGTAACACGTCGGATTTGTTATAAGCATAACATCAAACAACTACTCTTTTTATACTGAAAAAAAATCAACAAACACGGCCAGTGTTCCAACATTTCCTGAAAAATTGAAACGTGTACTGAATTTGACGGGATGTCAAACAGCAAGTTGAATGCAGACTTTCAACTTCTGGCGAAGAGATTCACGCTCCGTGATGTTTTATTGGAACTCTGATACTACACTTCGTTTCGATGATACGAATTTTCACGTACAAAGAATGAAATTATAAACTTCAGATTTCGTACCACTCGAATGTAGACGTTTAAATTGATCACAAAGTTAGATTGGTCGAGTGGTTTGATTTTATTCGAATATTCTTGTTTTCAACAAACACTAAATTTGAGCTAAAGAATCTGCGGAATGGGATAGAATCCGAGGGAGAAACGTTCTCTGTTGACTACGCCGCACACGGCGAACGAGAAGGTAGATGCAGGAATCTTTTTAGTGTAGGTATTTCGCGCAACGTACAATAAAAAGACATTCAGTTTCAATTGGGAGCTGATAGATTAAAACAAACCTAATCGTTTTTCTCCGTTTCACGCTTGTCTGGAACATACGGGCTTCGTTAAAACGGGATTGGGACAAAACTGCATTGCGTCCCATCGCCTCACTTCAAACCATGTTTGACTTGTTGTTTGCAGGGGCGTGCACAGTCGCCGTGCAAAAGGAGAATCAACTGATGTTATTCATTCTTCAATGAGAGCATGAGTGGGTTGTATCTAATAGATACGACCGGATAAATTCCAGCGAATGGCCAAACTCAGATCCACCAAGGAAAACCACATTTATGATAGTAATCAGTATGGACTGCAAATTCGCGGGCATTTGATAACCTATCACAGTGCCAGCGTTTGCTCAACAGCCGTAAAATAGTTGTGACACAGTTTTAACCGAACTAATCGGGTAGGTGCACCAGTGTTTTGGTTCACAATGTGCCGGCATTATTTTGCACGAGCACAGCGTGTTAATTGCTTAACAATTGAAACAGTCTGGCACGAAACTTATTCCGAATGAGTTCTCGTATCGCCATGCCGTATGAATAGTAAGGGAAAAAGTGTGTTGATATGTTGATGGAATCTTGACAAGGCAGTTACTTATTTTTCATTGCTTTCGATGCGTCCTAAAGATACGAGAACCAATTAAGTGAAAAGTTATCTCACACACTCGTTCACTCAATCGACATGTGATGAAACTGACAGGTACAAATGGTGTACATATGGACGATGTGAACATAAGATATCCCACTTCTTACACGCACTTGATACGAATCAAGCGGCTCTCGGATGTGAACAGCACTGCCCGCAGAGATGTAGACACCTGATAAACACCGGTGGAGGTACTATGGGTAAAATTGGTGTGAATTACATAAGAACGCTAATCGGACGATAACCACAAAACAACTGAAAAGAAACTTAATCATGTTGTAAAAAATAGCGTTTATACAAGTTGAAAACTGTTTTCATGCATGTAATCACAAAAACCGAGTACAACTAACAGTTGCAAAACAATATGTTTGAGGAATAATGGTGGATCTCAGGCGGCTGCTTCTTGATATGTTTTTACTTGTCACGATGTAATCAACATGCAAATGGCAAAGAAACCACGTTGATACTTTTCAATGGATTATCAATTTCATGAAAGAAAAAACGAAGAACTTTGAGGATAGGTAAATATTTCATGTCGCAGCATGTTCAATTTGCTTATCGCGTTTTGTAGAGTCAACTGGTACAATGGGGATAGGTGAAACAATCCTAATTTTGGAAATAGAAAGAAATTCAAAAAGGGGTAATTTACAACCGCNATTGGGAGATGTGGTTGGGTTTTACAAGATGAATCGCAGCAATGCAGTGCTGTTTGAATGTTCTTCTTAAGCAAAACTTTGTCTAGAAAGCTCCCCATCAAATTCAAATCAGTGTGATCGGTTTGGATGGGCATAAAACAAATCGGATTTGACCAATAGTGGTTTTGTCACACTTGAAAATTTGTATCGAACCAGGCAGAGATTCTTTGTAGGTGATGCTAAGAAAAAATGGCCAAAAACAGAATAAAAAGCAAGTAGTTGGATAGTCTTTTAAAAGAACTAACGAACTCAACAAATATCTATCACTTAGTCACTAATTGTGGTCCTTTCCAAAACAATTTATCATATTTTTTAGTCAAACACTTTATCTCACATAGAACGCTTCTGGCAACCCGGGGTTTCTATAATATCTTTTACTCTTTGTATGATAAAAGATTCTACGTAGCACTCTCGTCTGGCTCACCACCCATCATGGTCACATATTTTATCTGCACATCACCGACAGAAATATACCCTCGGGCACTGTGTTAGACATCCATGCTGGTGGAATGGGATCTGATAGTGCCCGCGAGTGAGAAGGCTGACTTGACCTCGCGGTCGGCCATTCCACCGCAAAGTCCGATGGGATAACCCGAAAACTGTGGATAGCCGATTAACATTTTTCACCAGCACTCACACCTCACGTTTGGATTTTGCAATCATGGGTTCAGTTTCATCGGAGGATGATACCTCCGTTTCTTCTTGGTATCGCTCCGCATAATTAGGCGCTTGCAAATAGTTATCTACCATTTAATGCGTTTCAACAATTGAAACTGACCAGTTGTTTCGTAGCACGTGGACTTTGTGCACCGTGGACCTCGATGGGAGGTCCTCCGCGGCTTCCAACAGTTTATGTAGTTTTTAATTTAATAATTGGCCCGGTTTAGGCCATAGAATCTCATGATCTGATTTGAACCACTTTTGTTGCAGTTTGGTTGTCGTATTATCGGCGAATTCAACAATGGAATACAGCTAAAATAAAGTTAAATTTACTAGAGGATTCACATTCATCAACGCATAATGGGTTCACTGAGGATTAAAACGCACACGCCAAAAGTTTACAACAACACGTATATTTGAATAACTTAAAAATATGCATGGTCATTTATGGTGTCTAAATGTTAAGAAGAATTAATCATAATAAACAATAAGGTGCTACCTTCATTTTCCAAACCTATGTAAGAGATGATGATGGTTAACTATGTGTAATATGTGACGAGTTGCAACGAGGAACGGCACGGCTCTAGTAATCAACGCCTCACGATACTACAACACTCAACAGGAGACAGATGTATGAAGAAAACGTCTATTTTGCTAGTAACACGTGTGTATAATGAAATTGTACAAGGGTATATATAGGGAAAAGTTCTTGGGGAAACATGGCGGCCAATCAGAATTCCTTGGGCTTTTCATGGATGTCTCGGTCGATTCTCATTGGTCTGTTCGACTTCTCAACCTTAAGGTGATTTTCTCTGTCTGCCTGGCCTGTGCGAGGAAAAGGGGAAATGAGAGTTAGACAATCAAGATGGACGCCCCCAGTCAGTCTCTACAGGTGCGAAAAAAGAAATAGCGGACAAAAAACTGCTCGCTTAAACTAAGGTTCAACTAAAACCACGCGAAAAATTTAGTCGATGAAATGAAAATTGAAGAAAATAATGTATCATTAATGAGAATACATTAATTTATTGAATAATTATGCACAACTGAAATGGAGAAAGACAAGGTTTGGAAAATATGCCAATGTCGGAGCGTTTTGAGAGAGAAAATCGCTCCAGAATGTTGGTAGAGGACAGATCATGAAATCCATTTTGTATCCCTCAAAATGTATTCAAGACTTGTACCGTCAGACCTAGTCTCTATTCTCCGTTTCCCTTGACTCTATCTGCTCTACACTGTGTGGTTCTCGTATGTTGCAAAACCGTTCGCGTCTTTCTTGCTGCTAAGCGACAGACTCTCCGGCTTGCCTCTCCAAGGAGATGAAGCGCATGAATGAAAAACA
This sequence comes from Echinostoma caproni, assembly GCA_900618425.1. Classification (NCBI taxonomy): domain Eukaryota; kingdom Metazoa; phylum Platyhelminthes; class Trematoda; order Plagiorchiida; family Echinostomatidae; genus Echinostoma; species Echinostoma caproni. Next base: position 24,817 of record UZAN01042616.1, on the reverse strand, counting down.
GTTTGAAATTTGTTTTCATTTGACTTCCATTTGTTGAATATATATATATATGTATATAAAGATTCAATTTCCAGGAAGGGGCTTGCAGTCAATCAAAGGGCTACTATACAACACATAACAAGAAAAGACAGGCGACAGAGGGATGGTGAATTTCGAACACGTCCTCCGGGGAGTCTTTTGGTGACTTTACCACTTGGCCACCAGTACCGTCTCGCGCTTCTCGACAATTACTAACCTCGATTCTGCTACCATGGTATGTTAGTGACATTTGGTCCGCGGTTAGTTTCTCTCGATACTTCTGAACGGTTCATCTGGGCGTGAAATGATGGGCTCTCAATTAAAATTCTCAAGTTTGAACCCACCTCGTGTGTCGTTACTTGGATACGTAGCTTCCGCAATGACCGTTTGAGCTATGAGTTTCTCTGATACCTGTAATCAACCAGTTGATCTGCCTCTTTCAGTGACAATTTTATATCTTTCTGTGTCATTGTTCTAATTAACAAATTACACTGTCGATTAGTCGAGTGCAAATATGCCTCTAATTGATAGTCCACCAGCAGCCGTCTGTTCTGTTTCAGAAATGTTTGAAAAAGTACTCGCACAAATCATATATATTTTCTTCCGATTAAGATTGAGCACACAAACACAATGTTTGCTTGTCTCTTTCTATTTTCACCTCCCAGTTATGTGAACAGTGTAGGGCGCCAAGTAATATTTGTTTCTAGTCCATTCTAGTCCAGTCAATACTCTCTCATACTCATGAATCACTAAACTAGAGTTCCTACTTCTCTAGACCTGATCAGTCTCAATGGGAGCAGATTGGCCGGGTAGGCAAACACACTGGATGAGAGGTGTTCGAAATTCAAGTCACGAACAGGCCAGTGTATATGCATCATGGGTTAGTCGTAACAAGAACCAAACTCGAGTTTAGTGCTTCTCGAATATGAGGTTGCCTGGATAATATAAGGAGTTACCTTGATAATGAAGTCGCATAATGATCATTCACAATGGACAGTACTATGCATCAATGTTTTGCCCGCCATCACTCGGTGCAAACGAAGACCGATATTTTCTGTACTGCGGTCTTTGAAACGTTGGGGGTTTCAAAGGATTGGTGAATGTGTGAGGAATAGGGCTTCGCTGAGAAGACACGGGTAAAATTTGAATCATAACTATTCCGCAGAATATTCGGGGTCGGTTGGAAATTTAATTTGTTGCATCAGTTTGACTTATAAACACTACCTCCTAATGGTCTCGATTACAAACATGAATGCAATTATCAATCAGTGCAAATGGAATCAATTCGATGTTGAGGAGATATCGGTCAGCAGTGGCCAGAAGGAAGCATTAATTGTTCATATAGAGTCAAAATTATATTTTTTGGTGCTAGAAACTTCATTGATTGTATCCCACGTAATATATCCTTAATGATACTAGTCTAAGGCCGCTAATTGAATAACAAGTGTATAATATCCAAATGTGACCATGCAATGACATTTTATGAGTGTTTACCGTTAATCAGGATTTTAGAGAACGCAATAAACGGAACGGTAGCGCTGTAATTTGAGACTCACTTTGCAGAAATGCATCTCAAACTAAGAGTTTGGTTCTAAAAACCGCCATCATTTCATTGCCCCACTAATCCAGTTAATATTTCCACTAGGTTGATATAGGTCAATCAGCTCCAGGACACTTTTCGTGTAAAGGTCAGAATAACTGTAATTCTGCGAGAAGAAAATGTCATTTGTATTCAAAGTTTTATTATAGGCACTACCAACAAGCAGATACTTTTCTTGTCCCGTAGGGTGTTTATACGAATTGAAATGCAAAGGTGATGAACAAAATTCCATGTGCTGTATTCGGTTGTGTTATACATGAGTGCTCATGGATGTCGGAATGTAATGTGCAGTAATGAATCGTCAAGTTTTACCTTGAAAGAATCAATCGTATTGGCAGAAACGACATGAGATGGTAAGGAATTCCAGGCAGTGCACAATCCGACGGCGAAGAAATAACATCGACAGTCCAGTCGAGATTCTTGGAGTAGTAACTTGAATGGGTGTCCCCGTAGATGAACGTTTGATGACAACGTCAAAAGTGGGCGACAAGGGTAACTTGAGTTGTATAATATTTGGTACACTAAAATCCTCGAATCCGACGATAATGAGCAGAGTATAGACCCAATGACTGCAGTCCCCCCATGCATGAATCATAATAGAATCCTTTGACCATCATCGGGGTGAGCCTTTGTGGACGCTCAAAAATCTTATGATCACGTTGTAAATATGGATTCCAGGTTTGGATGGCATACTCAATATGCGGTCCGATGTATTCTGATACCAGATGTGGAAATAAAGATGGCTTAGAACGACCAAAACGCGTTTAACTAGACCGACATGTTTGAATGCTGTTGATGACGTCCTGGCACAGTTAATAGAACAGCGCAGGTCTTCGTGGACTATAATACCCAAGTCCTTCTCTGTTGATGCATGAGGCAGTATTTCGTTTCTGAGGAAATAAGGAAGCCGCCAATGGTGACGCAGCGAAATCACCTTGCATTTGGGGACGCTAAATTGAATGTCGTTCTCGATGGACCATTTGTGGTCTGCATTCAGTGTTTCTTGGAGTTCCTGCGAACCCCCACTTTCTGTCACTGTCTTCCAGATTTTGACGTCATCTGCAAACAGTAACGTTTGTGGTTCTAGGACATTCGGTAGGTCGTTTATGAACAAGAAAAAAAGTCGAGGACCAAGCACAGAACCCTGAGGGACTCCGCTGGAAACGGCGATAGGGACGGACAGTGAATTAGAGACTTGAACCGACATGGTCCGTTGTTGGAGAAACGCAGCAATCCAATTAAGCGTGAGGTCTCTGATACCGAAATTGTACAGTTTACGGAGCAGTATTTCATGTTTCGCCCGATCGAATGCTTTGAAGAAGTTCAGGCAAACCGCCTCCACTGCATCGTCTTTGCCTAATGCTTTTGTCCATTGATCGCGGGCCAGGAGCAGATTGGTAGTGGACGGATAGTAGTTTTTTGGTTGATCAGCGTTGATGTGAACTGAATCCATTGGCCATTCCACCTGTCCAATAAAAATTCGATAGGTCTCAGATTCAATATGTCGCAACCTTGATGGATTGGTCCGACTTACCATCAAGGTATTATTTGGCCCTCAGAGTGTGGCTATCAGATTAGAAGGGTTTCCCCACCAAGAAGTGGGTGACATTTTCAATTCAATAATTTTAAGAGCAACGGAGAGAGAACAAAATAATAACCTCCTAATCAATGACTAAAATAAGTCGGCGAATGACGTCCAATTAGTTACACGCATTGAGTTCTCCGACTGATTAAATTTTGTTCACCTAAGAATGAAACTCCTGACATCTGTTTCCGCTGTGTATGTAGGGTTGGGATAATTCATGACAGATGTCTTTTCAAATATTTAATAGTTTACTGTAACCAATAAATGAAAACGAGAAACGGTATGATTACAACTAGAACGTCTCGAGTGTTCAGCACAGTTTGTTCTCCTATTGTATCACACGAAAAGAATAAAACTATAATCACAATTCATCCACTGCTTTTACAAGAGTAATCAGAGTGTTGGGCGGCCTTACCAAATGACTTTTCTTATTAAGAATAAATTGCTTCTATTGAATTACCCGAACTGAAATCGTGATGTAAACAGGTGTATTTTGGGGTTTTAATTTTATCAGTGTGGATGTGTTAAAACGGTTAATTATAAGTGCATTTGATTGCTTCAAGGAATCACGAAAAAATGCCTTGTTTCTTCCGAAATCTCTTCTACTTTTTACCAACTGACAATAAGTATAACTTACCGCCGACTCTATTTCTCATTGCAAATTCAGAGACTAAAAGAGAAGCAGGCAAGAATGTGAATGTTGCAAGATCACAACATGAAAGAATGAACGCATTTGGTTGTATGGTGGAATTTTTCGTGCACTGAGCAAATGAAGCTCGTGAACTGAAATACTAAGGAACACTGGACAGTTATTTCGACCTGTGTGGGTTTCATCAGCAGTGCGGATCTATCGACACAACCGAGAGTCGAACCCGGGACGTCAGCACAACACAGCTACACGACATGCTTATTACTAAAACCTGTTAGCTGACCAGACCAGATTTCATTTTTGTCTACTAATGATAAAGCACAACCCATGTTTACTAGCCCAACGCGGGTATCACACCTCACGTAGCCCAGAACCAAACTTCGGGTTAACGACTTGGTTGGAAACATTCGGAAGTTGTCTGCTTGATACATGAGGTGCCGGGTTCGATCCTTAGTTAGGTCAGTGGATTTTTGCAGTTGATGGAAACTAATCAAGTCGAAGCAGCACTCCAGTTCTTCCCAGCTGTTCAGTTCACGCTCCATTTTCTCCACACACAGCAAAATTCCAAATATAACCAAAGAAAATCCTCCACTCCTCTCATGCGGCAGTTGATTTTTGCAAGAGCGCGATAAGAATCGAGTAGACCAAGGAAACTGAATGATTTATTTGGATTTTCTCATGCNTCACCTAAAATTAGTAATATTTCCGATGAGCTATCTAGACAGTGTTCTGACAAAACACTCAATTCGAATGTATTTGCTTCTGAAAAGGTATTTTTGCACCCCTTTGCAGGTGGATATGCATTCTTTTTAACACTGGGGTTTTTGTTCTTCCGCGTACGAAGCTCGTCAGTCCTGGACCTGTTTCGCGGAACCCAACTAAGTGGTTAACTGAAACGGTATTAAGGTTTTTTATTAAGAAAAAAAGAAAGTTACAGTTTTATTTGCTATTGAATTCCGCCGATCTTTGTAATTTGGGGGAATTCTTTTGTGAAACCACACACACACACACACAGGTACATCTTGGTTGATCCTGGCGCTCTTTCTCCGCCCGGAAACCGACGAGAAGTTTTATGCAACTGATAGTTTGTTTATCCAGTACGAAAAAGGTTAATTTCACACACACGCACACACATACAATGCAAAGATGATAAATGGTGAACTACCACAAACACTGGTTCCCGATTGTACACACCCCCAGTACGGGGACGGAAGTACACGAGCATTATGGTCAAGATGAGATGAGAAATCCATGCTGCCCGTGGCAAATGATGTTCAGGATTTGAAGAGAAAAATGGACTGATTGTATTTGTTTACATTTCGGTCCTTATAATTACATTCGTTGCGTACAGGCCCTGAACAGTTTGTCAGGATATAGACTGAATTCGGTAGTCCCTTTGTTCTGTGCATTTCTTTCCTGTTTTTTTTCACATTAAATAACAAACACCTTGTGCTCAATCGTAAATGCACACNATGCACACACACACACACACACACACACAAACTGGCTAGATAACCGATGCGAGTAAACAGCGTACTACCGTTTGTGATTCCGCAGTCAATGTTCAACCCCAACCCCACCCCTAAACGCGTACTTTTAGTTAGAGCGACGTGAAATCCATCCGCCAGAGGACAAACAATGCACCGGAAAGCTTATTTTCACGAAAATTAACAGTTCCGTGTGACAACTGCTAGTGTCCTGGTGGAAGTTATCTGACTGACCACAATCGTGACNATGTTATGTGACAGACAGTTAACGAGGGGTTGTTTGTCTACTACCACCACTACCACCATCGCCACCATGTGACATCAAGTGATTCGGGCGGTTTTGGCAGACTGGTGTTGGAGAGCGGGGAGTGAGAGGGGTACGATTTGGGGGTTCACATTTTGTGATGCTCTGCATCTGGGAGATAACGTGGTTGTGATTTGAGACTGAAATATGGAGCGCTGCAGTGTCCAAGGATGAAAGAAAAACACCGCTCATTTACGCGCACAAAAGTAGTTATTTGTATGGTAGAACTGAAGGCTTACCGGTAGAATAATTGAAGCACTAATCGACAGAGAAATCAAAATGAAAAAGGATTGGGCCAAAACCAATTGAAATTGATCAGTACTTGAATATTGGCATCGTGAAAGATGTGTTTCGAATGCAAAGTGAAGGTCTATTGGCAAAAAATGTCAGTCAGTTTCTTTCAAAATTGCTCCCAGTTGCCTGCTTTACTAGCTGTGCCTGTATTCCTTCAAGGAATTTCAAGCTGCATTATATCTTTACTAGCCGATTCACATCTCTGAAATGAAGGCCTTGTCCGAAATACCGATTATTTACTAGAAACAACCGCCGAGGACTGTCGACAATAAAAAGAAATTCTGTTAGACAACCAGTCTGTAGCCTAAAACCTTGAGATCCACCTTTTAGACGTACCATGCCATTTCAATATCTTAATATGAAAAAAGTTAGTCCGAACCAAAGTATAAATAAGAGTGATCAAGGTTCTGCATGCTTTGCTACATCAAAATTAAGTCCCTTCGAATTCGGCTATACTGTATGGAGTACAGCCCCAATGATTCCAATCTCTCTACACAAGTCTTGGAATTCAGTCCCTTGAACATTTTGCGGACCATTTTTTATGGACGTTTCAGAATCTTTAGATCGCGTTGCAGCCATGGATTCCAAGATTCACTTGCATACTCTATGTGCAATCGAATGTAGGCTGGTAACAAACGTGGGAACAGCGTTGGTTCAAATTTGCCGAATACTCGTCTCAACAAAGCAGCACCTCCTACAGCGGTGGACGACACCCGGGAGCAGTTTAAAGAACAACTTAAACCGTTTGGAAGAATGACACCAATATCCTTCTCACACGAGACATACGGAATTTGTTGATATCCCAAGAAGTACGGAAAGCGAGTTTTGTGACGAAGGGATACGACCGCACATTTTGACTCATTGAATTCTATGTCGTTTTCCATCGGCCATTGATTAGCAGTACTACATATTCTCCGAAGTGCCAGCGAGTCCTCGGATGTTGTCACTGTTTTCCATATTTTTGCATCGTCTGCAAACATTAACGTTTGTGGCCCCAGAATTTCCGTTAGATCGTTTATGAAAACCAGAAGAAGTTGAGGGCCAAGCATGGATCCCTGTGGAAACCCCCCGGGCTACGCTGATAGGAGCAGACGGTGACCCAGAAACCCGAACTGCCATGGCGCGTTGTCGAAGAAATTCTTCCATCCAACCAAGTACAAATCCCCATAATTGTGTAGTTCCCTCAGCAATATTTTTTTCGTTCACTTGGTCAAATGCTATGGAGAAATCGAGGTACGCTACGTCCACTGTATCACCGTGATCAGTTGCTGTTGTTCATTCCTCTCTGGCCAGAATCAGGTTAGTGGTACACGATCGCTTGCGACAAAACACATGCTGAGCAATAACTGATTCCATAAATTTAGATAATACGGCGGTGGTTAGCTGGGTCACTACGACAGCCACCGTTGTATATTGGAGAAATTATTGCTTGTTTTCATATTTGTGGCAGCACGGTTTTGTCAAACATTTGTTGGAATAGCTCACTTAATGGCTGAACTGTGTTACTTGCCAGGTTGATAAGGGTTTGTGGATGGACGTTTTCTACCCCCGAGGATTAATTCCTTGTCACACACTGCAGTTTCGATGCAATGATTTCTGGGGAAAAATCAGCTGTGGTGAGCGTTGGGTATGGTATGTCCTCAATTAACAGAGGCAGTTGTAGTACGTTGTTTGCAGGTGCAGTGAACACTTGAGCGTACTAACTTTTCACATTGCAGCTGCCTCCTTTGTTGTGACTGAGACACGTCCTCTAAATCTTAGCACTGGAAAGCTAAATTTGACTTTTCTGGAGGCATTTATGTGTTTTTACAACAGCTCGGGACTAGGCTACTCATCAGCTTTCTTTGTACATCAAACTGTCTTCTGGCACCAACTTGGTGAAGTGGTTTTGAATTAGACAGTAGGTATATCATATGTTGTTACAAGGAAATCGTTCATAAGCTCTCCATGATATATTCCGCTGCAAACTCCAATTCTTTGGTAGACTTCGAATCGCTGATTTTTGGCAATTTGAGTACGTAATGTATTTGATTTTGGTCACGCCCTTTTCCTTTTCATTTTACTTCCTTCTATTGAATATACAAAGATACAATTTTCAGGAAAAGAGAAGCGGCCCATCAAAGGGCTGCCATTCAACACACAATGGGGAAAGTCAGGCGGTGTTGGTTGGATTCGAACATACATTCCAGGAGTGATAATTTGGTGACGTTACCACCGGACCACCACCGCCCCATGTCCGTGAAATGATTCGTAAATTCGTACCAGGATACCAACGGATCACACTGTTTGTTGGGAAAGTTCTATTGGAAGTCTGTAGCCAAAATCTTGACTTTGGTGTAGCCAACAAGCATGCAGGAGTTAACCGTAGAAATATACGGTATGGGTGCATAGCAAATGTAGTCAAACGTCAACACCACATGATCACTACTCCCTAATGGAATTGCATTGGAAATCGTTTCCACCATCAATTCCTCGTCAGCTAACACAAAGTCCAAGTCTGACGAAGACTGTTTGGCCCTAAAGCTCAATGGTTCCTCCACAAAATTGTAAAGTGGATAGGATTAAATAAACTGAGCGAATTTCCTCTTAAACGGTTGTACACAGGTCACTGATTTAGCTAGGTTTGGGCAATGGAAGTTGCCCAAGACGAGAACGTGTGTAAACTTCAGTGACAGAATGTGATGCATGGTTCGTAATAGTGTCTCATTGGCTGAGTCTGTGGATGAAGGAGAGCAGCACACCATACCGATGAAGCCGATGTCGC
>UZAN01042616.1:0-15459 GCA_900618425.1 Echinostoma caproni | reverse complement strand
AAGTGTAGAAACAATGCAGCTGATCGTGAAGCAGAAATTTGTCGGGGAGCAGGGGGTTAGTTGTATTATGGTCGGCTAAGGGGATTTTTTGGGAGAAGAGTTTTTTTAATCTAATCTACCAGTTGCGGGAAGCAACATGAAGTCTGGGGAAACTCAGCTTGTAAGGAGGCGATAGATCTACCTGAGAATGAATTTTTGACCCTAGGTTGTGCATCGTTCTCAACCGCAGTTCTGANTTCTGATGGTCCATTGATCTCGTTATGGTACCACAACTGTAAGACAGTCGTAGCCGTTTCTGGTGTGTTAAGAAGAAAAGCATACAGAAGAATAATAGACAATTGAAGAAGGATCTAGAAAAGCAATACGTACTATCATGTGTAAAGAAAAATAATCGAAAATACTGGAAAAGTGAATGCAAACCACAAAACCAGTGCAGACAGCATAAACAAGATGATTGTATGAAGACTGAGTTATATAATAGAGGTAACATGGAATGCATGTTTCTCTTGTCAGTAAAGCTTGCGGTCTATCATCCTGGACTATTTAAATTTCCAGGCATAACTAAACATGTCATACATAAAAGATGACGTGATTGCATCTCAGTATCCACTTACTTGCGTCAGATTAGGAAGATATTCCGAGACCCACCATCCTGGTAGAATTGGCGTAATGTTTCTGTGCTATCAAGGGTTTTGTTTAATTGTTTCTGATCTCAGGAAAGTTCAGACTACGATCATTGTTTTCATCAGTGGATAAAGAATTTCAGAATGTACACGACCGATTTGTGGTTCGTGTCGCTAATCTGGTAAACGTGCCCGGTGCTCCCATGTCCGATTAGTTGCACTACCAATGTGATCCCGGTCGCCGACGACGACGAGAAACCCGCACAGTTTGCTCGCTCATTCATGGATTGCTCACGATCACGTCGTGCTTTCGCTAGTTTTTATACCTATTTTGGTCGATTGAGTGAGTGATTTCTTTTCATTTTGACTCATACAGCGTGGTTCGGGATGCAGAATTACGGAGATACGTCGTCAATTTAATTCCTTCCAAATTCTATTCAAGCATGATCTATGCCAAAAGGATAAATGTGGAATATGTTGCACAGTCTGGTACCCGTGCTTTGTATTTGTAGAAAGCGACAACCGCGATTCCCTGAGAGTTCCAGTAACCCGCGTGAAGTAAGCTTGATCGAGGCTTTGTTCCCGGTGACACCATGTGCGTGAATTTCACTATTAGTGTGTTCACGGAACCACATGGGGTTGCGGAGATAACCGATAATTAAGCAGTACTTGAAAAAAGTGTACTAAGATAGCCTTCTTTGTTACGATACGGAATTCGTGGGGAACTGGTTAGATTCCACAAACAAAGTCTACACTAAGAAATAATAATATTTAACCACAGTACTGTGTTGCCTCAATTGTCGTTGCACTACTGAAAACTTTCGCGCGCATTGAATTTTCAATAATTGGTTCAAGAAGAGTAATTGAGCGGTGGTGGTGATGGCGCCTTGGCTCAACAGCTATCACCAACGTGTTTTGGACCCTATGGTCCGAGGTTCGAGCTCCGACACCGACACCCAGCTTCAGTGGTATTCAGCTTCACTGTCGTCTCAGGTCAACACTATGCCTAGCCTATCGAAGCCTTGTAGAGGTTCACCGCTCGAAGTTCCGGGGCTCAGATTGCCACTTTTCGATACTGAGCAGTGGCTATGGAGTCCGCCTCGCGTGTTGTTCATCATACTAAAGTGTGCAATAAAAAGTGATTAGTGCATAAACAGACAAAATCCGCTCATTTAACCCCATCGTTGCCAAGTGGTTGGGTCATCAATTTGTGACCTGGGAGTCACACTCCATCGCCACCCGTCTTCCCTAATTGTGTATTTTCCAGGCAAACTTTGTATGGTCGCGGCCCCCCTTCCTGAATGTTGACTGTACATTGTTATATTCAATAAATAGAAAAGGAAGTAAAAAGACATTAATTTTATTTTTTATTTATTTATCACAAATTATGCAGTTGGGTGCTCATGAACATTAGGATTCATGGACGGCTGTATTTCACTTAAATTTTCTCAATGTTCAAGCCTATAACTCTTTGGTAGTTAATTTTATAAATTCTATCAAACGATTGGCCTTCAATATTTATGAGGAATTTAATGGAAATGAAAAATGAAATTCATCCGTGAGGTAAACTTTTCTCAACTTTGCTGTCTTTCCTTATTAATGTTGATTCGTCGAGTCCCTTTCTCACCCTCATTTGTTGAAGTCGAATCTGGGACATCTCGCACAATGTGTGCTTTCTATTCAATTTGGCCAATAATGAAATTATCTGTATGTCACATTATTGGTGTTTACGATTTTATTGTCATAATCTTTTCTCTCCTCACAAGATTAGGGGTTTATTCCCAATTCGAAACCAGACATTGCAAATGACGTGAATAGCTAAGCAACTTAATCACACTATGATGATGAGTGTACTGTTTACTTTAACATCATATAGATCTGAAATTCGTGGGTTTAAAACCCACCGCCGTCGTTCAACTTGTCCCCGAGCAGCACCTAACCGACCGCAGTTCTCGCTTTTTTATGAGAATTGATTGTATAGTCACATCCTATTGAAGAAAGAAAACGATTCTCGCTGTTGTGGAAAAACAGAATAAAAGAATGCCCCAACCTTCCTCCCCCTCCCAATCATTGCTACACTGAACAGTGTGGGGTACAGTTTGTGGGTTCTACAATATGTACGCAATTTGATTGATGTACGTAGCGGTGAAATGGTTGAAACGGCACATTCATTATTTCTTCACTTCATCACTCGATCCGATTTGATTGTTAATATAACGCAGAACTTTATCGCACCAAAATTCAACACGTAGCCACTCTGTGCACCCTGAGTACGTCAACAAAAATGCGTTCAGACTTCACTGCGGATCGGGCACCTGACACAAGTAAAATGTCAAACCCCCACTCCGGAACAGCGCAGCACATAATGTTGATTTAGTAATGTGGAAATCGGCTGGTTCAGAATTAGCCTCCATAATGTGTCTGGTAGTACGGCGTAACTCTCTGTGTGGGAGTTTCAAGTTGATTTGGACAGAAAAGATTTGATACAACCCGATTTGGGCACTTAAATAACGCCATTTGTTCGAAACAACAAAAATAATTATCGAATGATCATATGCCAATTAACGTCGGTTGTATCAATCAATTTTATTTGTTATCTAAACTTTTGGGTGACGGATGAACAATAGCAAAGAAGTGATTTTGTTTTCTTGCCAGTTGATCGTAAACAGATGAGTGTCCATAAAAAACACGTACACTTTAGCTGATAAAAGGGATAGAGATTAGGACTGCATGATAGTGTTAGCGAAATAAACAACTTCAACTTATTAACCATAGGAATTGGATTATAAATGCCAGTGAAATACATTGGAAGAACTGAATGGTATGTGTTTACGTTCTGTAAAACCAGAAATGACCTTGAAAAATTCACTACCATTAACCAACTTTTATTGTAGTTTGAAACCGAAACTGACTGACGTCCAGTAATTGAATGTCGAACTGTCGTTGACAACCACCTTTTCCCCTTTCTTTTTACAGGCCGTACAAGTTGCGGGATGCCCAGCACAGCAGTACAAGACACTGAGAACGAAGTCCAAAACAGGACCCACATTGTTGCTACGTTTTGCACCAATATAATTTCTTCCGAATCCGTCGCATCTTTTCTCTGACCGAAACATACTACAAAGTGGCGACCCTGCCAGGATCCAACATGCCAAACAAAACCAAATCCGAAGAATCCAAACCTGAACTACCCTCATCGACCTTTTGGACCCTCGGAAACCTGCTATCCGACCTTCTGTCCCTACTTTTCCTCCTCGAACATTTACATACCCAACCCTCACCCAGCCTGCTCGCACCGAACAAGTTTGTCTTGGGAGAAGATTTACGGCACTGGGCCGCAGATGCCCAAGAATATATCGAGTTGTTCCCAGAGGACAACCGGCAGCGTGTTCTGCTTTCCCTGTTGGACGGTGAAGCGAAGGATATAGCCCAAGACGTGATCCGGCCTGGCGACACCATGGCTGCAAACGCGTTCTTCCGTCTGCGTCAGTATCTTACGGATGATACCGACAGGTTGACGGCTCAATACAAGTTACAGAAGGCGGTCCAATAGCCAGGTGAAAGAATTAATTCATTCATTCGACAAATGCGACGCGGGGCTGAAGACGCCTTCTCCGAATTAGACGATGAAAGCCTAGACTCCAAAATCTTGGATCAAGTATGTGTCGGCGTTCGACACCCGGAGGTCGTCAAAAGGTTTTGTAGACACCTGCCACCAACCTTACAGGCCGCAATGGAGACGGGACGAGAGATCCAACTGCTCGAAAATGTTAAACGTGAGCATCGGCTTGGTCTGCCAGAGAACTTCGCCTATATCCACTCGCCGAATCCCAGGGACAGGTTTCTAGACACTCGGGATTTTCGCGGGCAACAACCACATAGACTACCGAGTTTCCCCGGAAGGTATCTTCAGAGGCGTTAGCCGTCACAACGGGGCAACTGCGAGTACTGCCGGCGTTTTGGAAAACGTGCCGACAAATGCAAGCACAACCAAATCAGTGGGTTCAGCGTTCATCTGTCCATTTAACTACCGTGGCTTAAAAGTAACCCCATGCTGTCTATCATGTTATTGGGGAGAAGGTTGCAGGCATTGATCGACACGGGGGCTGCTCGCTTATTAATACACAGCAGGCAATTCCCCTTAGATGTACCACTTAGTGAAACAGGGGTCAAACTAGTAACAACCAACAACGGTCTCCTGCACGTCAAGGACACGGTAACTGCCCCTATCAGCGTGAATGGCATGATAATTTCACAAACACTATTTGCGTCAGACGGTATACCATGGGGTGTCGTCCTGGAAATGGACTTCCTCCAGGCTAACCGGGCTATAATTGATTTATCAAGGTGTTCGATTACGATCAGGGGCCAGTGAGTCGCATTCACACAACCTCAGACCACGAGATGGGGATCAGCGCCTTTGGGTAGTATCAATGAATTTAAGCAACTGGCTTCGCAATAAGGTATTACCCCTCCTGTCGGACAGAAAATTTGCGATTTAATCAAGAATAATCCTCCAGGAGTGGAGCCCAAATACGTTAAGGAACTTCAGGGCGGGATCGAACGGTATGCTGACGCATTTACTTGGAGTGACACTCAGCTAGGGCGGACAAGCGTAGTGAAACATCGAATAGATAGAGGAAAAACCGCACCGATAAAGATTCCTCCCAGCTGCATACCGGCATTTTGAATGAATGAGCTAACCAAGACCATTCGGCATATGGAGGAATGTAACTTCATCCGACCTTCCACTTCNAGAAAGACGGCGGCCTCCGTCTGTGTGTCGACTATAGGCAATTGAATAAAGTAACAAAATGGATGCGTTTCCACTGCCCAGAGTTGACAATCTTTTCGACGCACTAATCAACGCGAAATACTTCAGCACTCTTGACTCAACATCTGAATACTCACAAGTGGAAGTAGGCGAAAAAGATCGCCCCAAAACAACTTTTTCCACACCATCAGGGCAAATTATCGGTCACATTCGGATTTTACTACATTTATTTATTTTCTATCTACTAAATATATTCTTTTTCCTATGCTTAGCATTTTCCTCACCGTAACTTGTCTAAAGTGCTAAAGATTCATCCTACTGGGTGCATAACGTTGATCTTGACTTGATCATTATGCGACATTTGGAATGGTATTTTAAACAAGGAAGTTGATGGTTTAGTACGGGGCACCCCTCTGAGGCAAATAGTTATCTGCTAGCTGTTGAGGAACGCATCAGTTGCAATCAACAACACCATGTTTGATAATCAGTATGTGGACTACACGTTCACAATATACTTTGTCCAGGACCAAATAGCCAACAATCAGCAAATGTTGAGTGGCTTGCATGAAAACCTTAACTTTTCTGATAATTTCAGAGAAGACCAACAATCCACACGCTTTGACTGCCTCTGACACAGTTCTTAGTCCCGAGACATCTATCATAAATTTACGAGGAACGTCATTCACTAAGCGACAGAACTTCAGTCGCCAGGGAAGATGATCTATTCGTAAGAAATATCTAAAAGGATGACGAGAACAACCGAGAAGGCGACAGTAATTATCCAGATCGTACTTCAACCACTTAGTCAGCGTTTAACCTCAACAACCAGTTACCACACAGTCCAGCTTTTATTGCCTCCATTCGCATTTATCCCCTTCCGTTATGTGTTGCACATCTTTGTATTGCGCTATTTGTATAACTCTTTAATCCATGGATATCTTTGGTTGTAAAGTTGAAAATGGCCTGCTTACTTACCGTAATAATAAGATTCGTTCGACCACATGGTGACTTTATTTGACTATATTGCAATAAGTGTGTGATATCACCAGAAGGGACATTGAAATACAATCAGAATTTCCATTCACAAATTATTCTACACTTTTTTCATAGACTGTCTGCTGTTATTATGTTGTATTGCCAAAAACTGGCCAATACTGTTTCTTTCAATATAGACTGCTATTATCAGGCATCCATTCGCCCAATCCCTCTTCCATGTATGCAATTGTCTTAAGGTTGGAATATTTCAAAGCTGTGTCTATCAAGTGTTCCGAAGCTATAGATGTTTGGTTGCATCTAACAACGTTTTCGCCTGGCGCTTTTTTCAAAAAATAGTCGTCTGAAATTTTCAACTGATTCACTGCTCATAATTCAAGTACAACCTCAATTGATTTCTCAACGTCAACTTGGCCAATGTGCAGTCGCACGTGGAAGTGTGACGAACTACAGAGGGTTGTTCGTGTCTTCTGATAATCAGCTGTCCAACAAAAACAATCAGCTTCGATCAATTGTTTACCCACATTTCCACCCACATTATGCAAACTACCCATAAAAAACATGAATTGAACTGTTTGGTATTCAGTACCAATGATCGAACCACCGCAGTAAAGAGCTATTAGCAAACCTTTTTTTATTTCCAAATCACCCAAACTCTCAAAGCAAACTCTGTCTAAAATCATTCACGCACGTCAGACCTTCGTGGTTGTGGCTAATACGATGACAATCATTGAAAAAATATGTTAATGTTTTAGTCTGGTTTGTAAACGGTACGTGGTAAGTGATTTCGTGTGCAACAACAAAAACAAGCCAACAGGTTAAACCACCGCAACAACAAAAAACTGATGTATTCCATCAGTCAGAACTTGTCATTTCGAGCCGGGGTGAAGCGAGACGGTCCGGTCGAAATTCCTCCTCGCTCAGGCGAGATGACAGCCAGGTTGTTTTCCAACTGTACGTCAGATGTAAAGCTTATTTCTTCATGGAAATAAAGCATCCCTGAGAATAATGTCCCTTAAAGCGAAGCTGAAAGGTGTCACAGAAAGGCGTTTTGATTATGAAACGTTAGCATCTATAGTCTGCTGAGCGGATTTCTCGTCAATTTATCCCAAGCACGAGCAACAAACTACTCCGGTGAATCGCCTAGTTTTGCCCATGATATATCAGCCAATTCGAGACTACTGTGACAGTACTATAGGTGAGTGACACTTTTATTTCACAAGTATACTTTGACATTCACTTCATACATAGTGGATGACTTACTCCATATAGCACGCATCACTAAATTATAATCACTGTTAATGATTTACGCACAATAAAGGGGTCAAATTCAATGAAACAAATTTGCTTGCTGTCTTGTGTGTGAGCAGTCATTTTATAGATTGATGGCTGATAAACTTATCGGTGTTTGCACAGCAAGGTAATTATATATTCTGATTTGTTAAACTGGTTGACTTCAAGCCAGAACTAGATCGGTTTAAGTCCAACGCATCATACTTCCGGGGTTAAATTTACATTCTCATTAATCACATCAGTAGTTTACTTTAGTTTACTCACTACAAAAATGTTACCTGATCATTTTTCTGTAATGGATTCGTGAACCATTAAGCGCTTCCAATCTCTGGTTGAGGGATAAAAGCAACAATGTCTGGGCGATAGTGACCCGTTGGTAACGTCACCAAATTATCACCTTGGAGGACGTGTGTTCGAATCCCACCACCACCACCACCACTACCAACAACAACAACAGCAACAACAACAACAACAACATCAGCAACACCGCCATGATCTGAGTTTCCTCACTGTGTTATATGGCAGCCTTTTGATTGGTCGCTTTTCCCTACCTGAAAAATTGTATCGTTATGTATTCAATAGAAAGAAGTAAGAATGACAAAACATGGAACACATACCGACTCTGGGAGGAGAGAGTGAGTGACAATCTATCGACCATCGCCACCAGGGAACAGTGTATTATACGATACATCTGTTGCTTTTTCCTTCTTCTGTTTGTCCGAACCACTTTTTCTATTCATTCGAACACATTTTGAGCGATTCAATTGTTAAACGATTCAGATTAATATTCTTCGATTTCGTATTCGAAACGCGTTCACTTAATGTGATTAATTATCAAACTGGTGCTCCATTTTCCCGATAAATGTATTCTAAAGAAAAGAAAAAAAACAGGTTCCGATGATATGTCCTTATAATATGGCGGAAATGCTCGTGAATAATCAGAGAAAATAAAATAAAAAATAACAGATTTACCTAATGACACGAAAAAGATCGATAGAATCGATGCAAAAGAGCATGTATATGTGTTTTACAGCAAGGAGGTCTGAGAAACGATGCTGATTCGTGGTGTAAGAAGTGACGATTTTTGAAAAGCTAAAAACCGCAATAAGATTGTTCATTTTTCCACTTGTGTACAACACTCCATCTTATCCACGAAAAATCCTCACAGACCGTCTTACTCGTCAACTATAGACACACTGAGACCAATTACATAGGTGTTATTGCTCTTTTATTCATTACAGATAGTCTCTGGTTTTTCAATATAAATGTTGAACAGATTCCATACGCACATGTTTTCCCTGGTTGAAACAGGTTTCCCAGACGATAATAATATGGATCGATTCTATCTACTGACACAACCTAAATATTGCCAACGATAAACTGATTGAAATCTCCATGAGAGTTTTCAAATTTTTAAGCCTCAGTTACCAACTGGAATGCTATAGCAACGGGGCCTTAATAGACTAGCAGTCTACGGGCATATTTATAGAGAGAAAAAACTGATCCTCTTGTGTGGTCTCTTTCTAAGAACCTATAAGGTACGATCCAATGGAATGAAAAGGGGATGCGCAGATAATTTTGACGATTCTCGAAGTCGGATAGATAAGACACGATGAATAAANCACGTGAAACTACAATAAATAGTTAAAATGTAGCCCTACATAGCTACCAAAACTAATTGTTACGTCTGGTAGGGCTCAAATCTCAGATAATATAGATTTTGATCAAACTAGTGCAACATCACTCTCATGTTGGAAATACATTTCGGTCTCCAAATCATACTTGTATATTGATGGCCATGGATAAAGTGTATTTATTCGTGATTTTATCTCCCACTTTTGTTCTTAGTTCTCTTCTATCACCGTTTGAATTTACGCGACCTTGAGTGTTTTGATAAAGTTTGTAGTAGTTCGAAAGTTACAGCTGAGAGTTCGAAAATATTTTATGCAATANTATGCAATACAGGGAGTTCATTCTTTTCAATAAATGATTCTTGTTCCATGAGAGTGTTTATTAAGTTAGGCACACTTATTCTCTTTTTATCTTGTACACAGTAAATAAGCAAATTAATGAAAATATTCTAGCTTAAATAAATTGATAACTTATTTGGCTACAAACTAATCACTCATTATCCACAATACTGAAAGAACCGAAAATATATTTCAAGAAACATACAAGTTGACCTTGAGGTGTGCGGCTCGTTCAATAAGAGTCTTGCTGTGTCACCATACCGGAACCGGATGACATATTCGAAAGGTTTTGGCATATAGTTGAAGCCGAGAGGCAACTTATTCGAGAGGCACATAAATTTGATGACTCAGTTGGCCTTGTGGAAGTTCTTCAATGTGAACCTAAGTCCAATTTGTTAGGTATTGTATCAGATATGTTACGTCTGATGTGGGGCAACATCATATTCAATCCCGTGAATGAGGCTGGAGAGATGAAGCATTGAGGGGAACAAATGTGATGAAAATTAGGATGTTACACGAGTTTGGTCAATACCTGTAAGCGTAAAGTTACCCCATCGACCGCTAGATAAACAAAATAAACGATACCCTCAATAAATGCGTCCCCGTCGTTTGTTTAACGCTTCACCAGTTTACGAAATAAAATCAAAAACGTTCAATTCAGGATCGTAATCTAATCTAATCGGACCCGTGGATAGTCTCCCACTATACTGTAACTACTGCGTTTAATTGCATGTAAAATGACAGAGAGAATGGGATAGTGCATCACAATCAGGTATCATTGTGTGCCAACGAAGACCCTCCCGCGCCATCATCATGAGTTGAGGAGCTGCTATACATAGGTTTTATCTGTAGGCCCCTGTTTTACGAGGAACACAAGTCACTAAACTGGAGCGGGTGAGCTGAAATTGTGTCAAAACAACTTGCAGGATTGGCGGATGAATAGCGATACACAGATCGATGGGGAGAGGCCAACCAGTCACGTGCCATCGGATTCGAGTAAGTGGCGGCATGATTTGAAATCTCAGCACAGCTGGCACATCACTTGGTGGATTTCTTCTATGACCCACATCATTCATCCTAAACTCTACTGTGTGACCGTTCGAGATCGAGGATCGAATACGAAGGTTTGTTCTATCTGTTTAAAATCGAATGACCAAGACGTTTTGCTCAATGTGTCTAATATGATTGCTAGCGATTGCCCATCCGATCGGAAAAGCGATAAAAAATTCCCATATGAACTGTTTTCGGAATTCGGCGGCTGAAACAGTGATCAATGGAATTGCAGTTTTCACGAGTGTTCCAGCTTCCTGGCTGATTCATAAATCCTGGAGGTGACGAAGTTTAGTTTGGTCTGTTTTTGGTCCGGGAGAGGTGTGCCCCGAATCGGTTGTTTTCGTGGTCCCATGCGTCGATCAGGTGACGCACACACAGACACCCCCAAGTTAAATTGTGTGTGTGTGTGTATGTGTGTGTGTGTGTGTAAATCATAGGCCACGCGCTTGTCTGACAGCACAGCAATTCTGATCCGCCAGCGGTTCGGCCAATCAGCGAGCGGTAAAATCAGGTGATCACTGACACAGGCAAGACAACCGATTGTACGGATCTGATTTCGGCATCAGCCGGTTTAGGGGCCCTATGTGTCAGACGAGCAAACGTTCATTTCGTACTGCGCAAACATAAACATCAACAATGAAAGTACAGTTATATCCCCTAGGCTAGACAATCGATAGAGGGGTTGAAAAGTAAGAAAAACAATGAAAAATCATTCGTGCAATAGTGAATAGAATGGTATAACACACCCCCGACTCACGAATCGTGCGGTATAGAAACCGTTGACAGTGTCGAAGAAATGGCTAATTTCGACTTTCCTGTACTAATCCATATTTTAAAACATTTTGTTATTAAACTTTACAAGGGCTCCTTTATCTGCTAGTATTTCAGATCAGAAATAATAAAAGTCTAAACCTCTTCCTTACAAAACGTTTGTTCCAACCAAACCGCGGTTTTGAGCGGAATAATCACCGAGTTCAAGCGTAAGTAGTTCATTGTGTGTAACCGGACGATTTCGTGGATTGAACCACAACTGTCACGGCACTGGTTACTCTCGGACTGTGCTTCTGATGAATCAGGCAAAGGTTCATACATAATCAATGATTCCAAAGTTTTGTTGGGAGGTCATCGAAGTTTAAACGAAATCGTTCAACGATCACGCGTCAACTGTGTTGACTAATAAATCTACATGTGATAAACACTATAATAAATGAAAACAACAAACTTTCCAAAACAAACAGAGATTAATCACCCATGGGTGAATTTGTACTAAATTACCATTATGTCATTCGTGTGGGATCATCTCACTGTACGCGAGCCCACATTCAGTCTTTGCGTACAGGGTAAAAACATAATCTAAGAATAATTTGTGCCTCCAGAACCAACCATATATATTTGAAGAGAACTCAAAAAGTGGTAAAGAAGTTCTTTTCGGTAAATTTTGGAAATCAAAACTGCCCAGAAACGTGAATAATAAGCTTTGCCCCATCAACACAAAAGCCGGCTTGCTGGCTAGAAAATGATCATCTTCTGGGTCTTGGCTGGGAAAAGTGAGGTGTTCAGTGTGTGGTGACGGTTGGTTGTTGGTTATACTGTTATTCNACAACGTGATCCAAAGTTGCAGGTAGAACTTGTCATACAACTAAATTACGATCGCTTTATAGATGAGTACAGTCAGTTTTTGCACCTTTATTTTACAGAAGTCCTTAACATGCATGAGTAAGACAGGGGTATGCCGGTTGACCAGAACCCCAGGGTCACTAAGATTTTGATTGGCAGTCTACTGTTGGCAGGGTAAGGTTGATTTATCCTGGAAAATGTTGGCCTCGATTAACCCCCGGGCATAATCCACAACAAGATAGAATCATTTGGGTATATGGGACAGCTCAATTTGACAAAGTATTGAAAATCGATTCTCATAGCTCGTCGAGTGAACTGAATTCTATTTCGCCTGTTCGCCGAGCTTGGAAATTTGTTTGAGAAATTTTCATCACCAGCCGAGGTGATGACATCATCAGTGCTTGTGATGATGTCACCTCGACCGGTAATGAAAAACTTGCAAACAAATTGCCAAGCTTGGCGAACAGGCGAAATAGAATACAGCTCGATTTATTGCTTTAGATGTGCAGTCGCGCTTCAGTGTAGCAGTTCACCGTGGTTGGGGCTGTAGTTCAAATGCGTGCGGGTTCGATTAACCCAGGTTACTCGTATGCCCATATATCTTGGCTTATGATAAACACAAAGCGCACCTGCGAGAGAAAAGATGTGTTTGCTACACTGTTCAGATCGCGTCGTTACATTTCAGTGCACTTCCGCTCTCTCCAGATAACAGGAAACAGCACAGAAGGGAACTGAGGGGATCAAGACCGATTCGGAACCAGGTTTCAAAGCATTTATATCACCACTGTAGGTGGTCTCTTGTACAGAATATCCTCCACAGTAGGTATTCAAACACGACCGACTGTTGCATTGACAGATTTGCCTACGCGTTTTGCTCCACAGTTTTCACAATCCAAGGAGTCATTCGAATAAATGAAGTATTGGTATTATTAAACCTGAGAATGTAGACTTTCAGATACTTAGTGGCTTGGTGCGTGATGCGTGAATCATTGTTCAGACAGTGTTCTTCTATTTCACGTCAATTTTACAAACGACTGCCAAGTGAATCCAGTAGGATTCACGTGTCGTGAGTTATCTCAACAAGATTTTATCCGAAAGTTATTGTCCGGAAGGCATAAGGAGTTGTAAAAGACAGTCAGAATCTAATAAATTCAACAACATCTTTTCGCAATAAAATCTCACACTTAATGAAGTTATTGCATTCAGCACACTTAGTTACGCCGCACCAAAAAGTATAAGATAAATGTTCTGTGGTCATGTCAAAGAGAGCGAATGGTCCTAAGCAGGATTTGCTTTCAGTGTCAGATGATTCTGATCTACTAGCATATGCACGTTGTCTAAGCTCAAGAACCGCTGTTGTTCTAGATTGGATAGACCAGTTACACGAGCGACCATAGTTCAAGCTGTGTGATTGGTTTTCCGCTGATCCATTGCAACATTTAAAAATCAAGGCATCGATGAAATAGCTGACGTGTTTCCATGACCACGGACCGGAAAAGACAATGCTAACATTCGGGTCATGCTGGACAAGTAACACCACACAAAAAACTAGTATTCTGATAGTTGGGATAGACCCGGCATTATCTCAAGCTTGAGAGCCGAATAGGAATTTTCCTAGTCTATCTTGTGTGTATGAGGATATTCATCAATCCGCGAACGTGCTGACAATTCACAGATGGCAAGGCCACGAACAACGAGTAAGAACCTGTCTTTCTAAATTCACACGGATAAGATGACGTATTCGTAGGTGTATGCGATTTGACGGGAAGCAAACCACGGACCAGAACGAAGACACTGAGTGGGGATTATTCATATATAACGCATCAGTTGAACTGTGTGACTTTTCCGCATCGATTTGACATTGAATGATGATAGCGAACATTCTGGTTTCGTTAGGGCACAAAGTAGATGCTGTGTGCCCAATAAATTTACTTTTTGAATCCATTTCAGTTCCACCGATAAATTTATTTTGGATCCATAAAGGTAGATAATAAAAATGTTAATGACCTAATGAAGCCTGAGAAAGAGCAATATTTTCCGGGTGGAACTTATGAAAGTGTTGGGTGGAAGACAAAATGTACGTATGTATGTACGTTGAACAAATCGACAAAGTAGCAATTTCAGCAGCAGTCGCGGGTGCTCAAAATTTCCATCGAACGAGATTGTTGCTTTGACTTCACGTATTGTTCATTCACGACGAAATTCAAAATACTGAGTAAAAATTTTTTTATCTGGACTATGATGTGAGTTATACACAAAGGGCATAATAACACGGTTGACCTCGTGAGCGAAGAAGTCTGAACGAGGTTGGGATGGCACCCCATGGTACAAACGACGTTGATTTTTGCAGTCAGTCAGAATCATTCATTTTATGAAACCCCCAGCGCCAACCCCGTGCAAATGTACATCAAGACAGTTTACGAGATAATCATATAACGATCAATATTGGACAGCTCGACCACACTAACACTTATTCAGTGTGATTCTTACACTTTTCTACATCAATCCCATCTCGGTTATATTTGAATGAAGACAGAGTTTGGTGATGCATAAAGGCTAATGAACAATGAAGTTTGAAGCGCATGTGAAGCAAAGAAAAGCTACCAAAGATTGAGCAATCATTTTAACCATGTTTGAGGTCCATATTTTTTCATATCCATCGACACAAGTGGGACTCAAACCCTGGACAGAACGGAGAAACCGTTGGCTACTTCATAAGTGAGTCACTCTTTTACTTTTCTAATGTAATATATGATGCAAACCTGCGGTGATCTGAAGCCCGAGATAATACTAGCCAAGGGGTTACATGTGACAGCGCCCGGACAACGAATCACAGGCCAATGGTATCGACCAATCAGAAGCCTTGCCTTTCAAACATAAGCTGTGTAAAGAAGAGAGTGATTGGTGAACATCTGCTACAGCAGTGACATTTAGTTGTATATATTATTAAATTCCATTGAATTCCTCCAATAAACCTGGGCCTCAGTAACGGGGCTTCAGCATACGGTTACGAGTACGATTCCGTGTTTCCTTTATATTGTGATTCGCGATTCGTGTTTACTCCAATTACTACGAAGTTATCTTTGGTTAACTTTACAATAAACCCTAGCGGTTATAATGCTCAAAATGATATCAA
>UZAN01042615.1:30857-47020 GCA_900618425.1 Echinostoma caproni | reverse complement strand
TAATTACCCCTTTTGATTCACCTTGCCCCCCCCCCCTGGAAATCACTTCGTTTACCCTGGTGTCAGCCTGACAAAGCCGATCGAAACGACTGTGACCTTTGTGATGAGCCAGGGGAGCAGACTGGAAATGGAACAGCTCACTCTATCCACCGACTATGAACATTTCCGAAACACACAACAATAACAACAAAACAACTGCCCTCTCATTTCCAAACCACACATCACATGATCACATTCAATCAATCATGTTCATCACCTCTGACCATTACACTAATTTGATGACTTTGACTCCTATGTATAACTGTATTAGCCTGAGCAGGAAGTTATCGAAAACAAACTTCGTTCGTTCCAGTGTTTTCATAGTTTCTTACTAATATGTTCTCGGGGTTGCTAGTACCAACATCTGATACCACTGCAATGGATTTCCAAATGAAGCGAGGTAGTGATAAAAATTTCGTCCGCATGAAAAATGGGTTCAGAGTGACCGGATGCCATCGACTGGACGATACCAATTTCAAACCAATCATGGTGAATCGCATGGTGTGAATTATCGATTACTGTTCATACTGTCACTGAACAAAGTGTGTTAGAAAACGTGAAGTCTTTTACGAAGTGCATGTCATCCGACCAAGTGGGCAACAGTTGGTTGCAAACGGAAAACGTCGCATCTGTTAAGGTGATTCATGGTGGTGTTCTTACATACATACACTCACTCAAACAAGTATTCTCATGTACATCTACAACAGTGTTGGCGTAGTAGACCGTAAAACAGAGTACGCCGTCTAAACTTAGCGTCCATGGTTCCAACATAAACCAGCGTTTGAGCGTTCTTAAAGTCTTACCACCAAGATGGTCAAGGGATTGCATCACCTCACCTATGAAAAGAGATTACGGTCATTGGTACTGTATTCTGCTCAGTATCACCGAATTTGAGAAGTGATTTTGGCCTGTCAAATTCTGCAGAACCCAAACTCTCAATGTCGACCGAGGCTCAGGTTGTCGTCCAACGTAAACCTCATCGGACATAGTTTCAAGTTACTGATTCCCATGTGTCGATTGAAATGTCGGCGACAACCTTTTACAGTCAAAGTGTGCAGTAATTGAAATACCGTTCCATCTCACATCGTTTTTGCCCCAACTATTGGATATTTTGAGTGGAGACTTCATGGGGCTCTGGCACACCTCGCATTCCGATACAAGTAAAAGATGGACGCAAATCCTTACCTTACCTGTTATCTCTTACGCGGAACTTTATGTGACATTTAATCATATTTTTGCCGAGAAACGAATCAACTGTGTCAAAATCTTATGAAAATAAGAGCAGCATGGGCTTGCAAGTAATTGCCATAATAAAACTTACCTTTGGCTTTGCAAGTGAGCTATAGGACGTTGTGAACTCTTATCTTAGGCTCACATTTATGAAAGAAAGAAGGATCGAAAATATAAATTAATACCTTCTAAAAGAAGTGAATAGACTACTAGCTTTGTTGGTTTATCCATGCTAATAAAGGACGGTTTTCCTTAAGTGGTTGAGGTCAAAACAACATTGCTCGACCAGTCTTATGCTGGAATTGCACTACCGTTTACCAGTTTCTCCTTTGCCATTTTCGCAAAGGGTAGCCACTTGTTCCTATCCCTGAAAATAACATTTACCGGAGTAATAGATTTAATAACACAATTTATGGAAAATATATCCCGAGGAAGATATCTTCATTGTCATCTCCTCCCAAAATGGATTTTTCGACTCCGGAAGAGAGAAGAAAAGCTATCGTCGGGACGAAAATACTATGTAATCTCCATCAACCAATTGAAATAAATCTTAGAGAAACAACAAAATGTTCGAGGAAGGTGTGCGGGAAATTGTATGTGTGTACGTGTGTATTTGTTTCTTGTGCATATCCGTTCGTCTTGCTATTCAAACAAACAACATTACAGACACGGGTTAACGGTCAAAATAGAATGCCTTCTCCGCTATATGCATTGATTTGCCCAGCTTGGTTATAAGTAACATGTGTTTCCTCCACGATTTGCTTCATCTGGTCCTGATGCTGGTGTGAATACCGTAGGAGGCTAAATTACCCTGTTACACAGTGCACCATGAATGGCTTCAAAAGCATAAGAGATACAGCGGTCACTGGGAAGAAGACGAGGACGACAACGACAATGATAATGATGATGATGCAAGGCTGATGGTGTTTACAATAATGATGTTGAGAATGATAACGTCGGTTGCTGTGATGGTCAAAGACTGAAAAAATCTATTAGCACGAAATATCAGTCATAATGTCTCACAGGTTGTAATTGGGTCATTCAAGTTGGCTCGATTGCCAACTCAAAACGAATCCGTTCCATTTTCGACTTTAGACAATTTATTTTATTTTCCTGACACCCTCCGTGAACATACAGAATAAATAAATATAGCATTTAGTGCATGACAACATATAATAATTTTTCGAGTGAAATAATTACGAGTTACTCTCGTTTGACCTTCATGGAAAAGCTGCGTTGTTCTCATTTTTGATCCTGCTCCATACGGATTATGTAATTGTGTGATATCGTACATCCTTTCACCCATTGACATGAAAGTACACTTTTAAAGTAAATTTTGGTTCGCTGAAAATTTCTGGCAACATGGATCACTGATCGTGTATCCGAAGTAAACCAAACGGTTACTGGGAGTATATTTGGTAGTTGGGGGGCCTTATGTGGTTCGCCACTCCAAGTTCCGTGGCTTAGGGTCCAGGTTACCATCATTGAGTATCAAATCCGTAGGCCACAGATTCCCGCCTCCACCTTCAGCTATTCGTTCCACACAATGCGCGTAGTAAAGAAATCTTACATCATACATGTTTGGCCAATCATATAAGGTAATGAAAAATAGAGGCAGTTGTCTAGTATTCGTCTCTACTAGCATTTACCGATGAACATGGTCCTATTCAGCGAAAACGTAAAACGAAGTGAAAAGTTTTAACTGCTTTCTTGATGTTGTGCAATGTCTTTGGTCCGCGAAGTGAGAAACATTTCAAACGAAAGCATGATTCGCTACCGCAAGCAAGGATTAATGTAACTTCTGAGCGTTTTGGATGAACACACCCTTGTATACAAACGGACATGGCGATCCAAAAAGCGGTCTCCACTTCATTATATAAGTCACATTTCCACAAGATTTCATGTAAATAGCCCAAAATTAATTACGTATAAATCTGACTTCAGTAGTGCTAATGCTCGTGACCTCAGAAAAGTTACGGCGGGTGTATTGTGGACTGAAGATGATATTTTATCAGATAATACTGAAAATTGAATAATTCGGATGACTATTGGACACTGCGTTTAGCGGTAACATGAATAAATGATGAGGTCACGGGGGAGACATCACAGATATCAAGAATTTCGTATGAATATTCATCACAGATCGTTTGGTTCCTTTATTTTCACAAAACCCCTCATTTCTGCATATTCCAGCTCAAATCGGACACACAATTTACGAAAGTTCAGTTCGATTTGTACAAACATTAACCATGCATTTTTGCGCGCCGGTTTTGATGGCTATCTTTTGGTTGCCCATTTGAATGAGGAATATGAGAAAGACAGGAAAGTTGAAATTAGAGTCAAATAGAAAATGGAGAACGTTTGGATTAGCCATGACGACGAAAAAACAAGAACAAGTTTATTCTTTGGTGACGACGTTTCGACCCTCTTGGAAGGCCTTTTTTCAAGCCAATTGACTTGATAAAGAGGGTCGAAACGTCGTCACCAAAGAATAAACTTGTTCTTGTTTTTTCATCGTCATGGCTAATTCAAACGTTTTCCTTCACGGATCTGGTACTATGAGCAGGACGCACAATTACTTCAATAACATCCGTTCCAAATTTGGATCTGATATTGTGAAGAAAATGGAGAATTTCGGTAGACTAATATTGCAAAGAAATTGAGAAGTTGCACGAACGCCACTGTTCACGGCACTCAGCCACATCACTCAGTGTCTCTAACCATCGGTTACGATCATCCCGATGTTCCCAGCGAGGGAGCCTAACAGGACCTACTTGACCCAGAATCCTGGTTAGGGTTTTCATACCCTCGTGCCAGGTCTTAGCTTGACCACCATTGGCTTTATTTGACCCACTACCTGCCTCGACGAACATCGCTCGCTGTGGCTATCTATTTAGGGGCATGCGTAACACATGTCCCAAACAACGTAATCTATGGAGGTCGACCACGTGCTCGCCTGATCTCAGCCTTGCCTGTTCGGCTGCTCCACCAGATTCGTAGACAGCGGTGTTCAAACGCCGACAGTTTATCTTTATCCTCTTTGCTTAATGGTCAAGTTTCTGCACCGTATAGCAGAACTGGCCGAACTGCGTGACATATACTCAACCCTTCAAAGACAACCGGATATCGCGACGGTTTCCCATACGTCTTAAGTTGGCAAATGCCGACGGGCTTTCTGAGACTCTGCGTAATAAATCAACCCTCTAAGCATGAACTAAATGCAGATGGATAAAACATTGGACTAGTCAGTGCATGAGAATTCGACTGAAAGACCAGCTGCGTACACCATGATGAGACTAACGTGCTTTTGTTAGTACAACTTGATTTGAAATTTCGTAACATCTCTAACTGACCTGAAATAGTCAATTCTGGGTTCTCGAGAACATCTTGATAGCACAGTAAGCTTCTTCTATCGTATGGCCGAATATATAACAAACGCCATGCTGACAGCACTCCAGATAGTTGCGGTCATCTGCAATTGGAGACGACCAAAGAAATGCACCATCCAATTTCCGGATGTCAGTTCCGCCATAATTTTTGAAATGCTTCTATTCTGTCCACGGTGTGTTGTCTCTCACTGGTTCGCAAACCGTGGTCCCTCAAGCTGCTCAACTTGTGGGATGAAAAACGATCAACGTAACACCAATGTGCAAACACTGGTCGTATCCATTGTTTGTGTACACAGATTGATATTGACAATTAAATTCTGATTAAGACCCGCCCCACGACACACATTCATGTGTACGTCAATCACCAGGGCCAGATGGGTGGATCATCATACAGATATAATAATCTATTTTATTAAAGGCGAACCGTGTGAACTGAGATTTTATCTCTCAAGATATTCGGGATGCAAAAATCGGTTGAATGTGACAAAAGGATATCCCCTCTCTTTTAATGTTTCGATTATCATGTGAATCCTAGAACACATGTGGATTCAGTTTTGCGCATGTAGGCGAACGTGAACTGGGACGCAGAATCACATGCAATCATTTTAACACACGCACACACTCATAACCTATTAAATGAAGGGTAATTATCAATGACGCAGTTTCATTGGATATTATAAACTATGTCCTGATAAACACGAGAAATGTGCACAGGTTGCATAATCCGGATATATGTATGATTAGTTAGTTACGCATAGCTTCGATCAATCGGTGATCAACAATTTGTGATACATACGCGTAACCAAGATCCGCTATTTCGTATCAGTTTGTTTCCCCTCTTCTTATACTAAGCATCTGGTTTCACAAGAATCCATTTATATTTGTGATTTTGATTGATGAGAGTTAGTTGAGAAGCCAAATAATACAACCAGTTACGACATGCGTTAGGTAACTACCACCATTTTATGACAATCTGAACGGGAGAGCAAAAAGCGTTCAATCATAGTCGATGGAGAGTGGGGTTAGGAGTTGGGTTCGCTTCATAAGTAAAATACACTATTGGAGTGTTTTCAACGAAGTCAATCACAAATGAGATGATTTGTAACACTGCCTTAATCTAGCCGTGTGTGTGTTTGCCTAAAAGCCTCTTTCCACCCGTGCAAATTCAGCCGGGAATCGGATGATTTGTGCACGTACACCAGCTTTGCTTGGGTGTTATTGTGACAGAAAATCATCAGGTTATCAGTCCTTAATATCCGGCACCGACTTTGATTGGTGAAAGGTGATGATTGGTGGTGGCGCAGTGGTTTAGTTGCTGTCACCGGTGTGCTTTGGATCCTATGCTCCGAGGTTCGAGCCCCGCCACCGCCACCCAACTTTGGTGATAGGCAGCTTTGTTGTCGTCCGGTCCAATATCACACCTAATCTCCAAATCCTGGGGATTGGGTTACCGGTTTCCATCACTGAACAGCAGGTCCTCGTGAATGTGGAGCTTTCCGCGTCTGCTGTTCATCACACGAAATTGCGTAATGAAAAATAATGCTGAGAATCTCTTCCCATCCGAACGAGGTCCATCGGCTTCACAATGAGAGCACCACACTTCCAGCACACTATAGATGAATTGTAGAAAACCGATTAAAAAGTTGGTGCCGACATACTCAACAATATCGTTTTTCGGTCTAAAGGGATAGACAGTTCGATGTAAGGTTTGATGAAACTGGTAAATTGACTCATTTCAAAGATAACAGATTGGCGTTTTGAGTAGTACTTCGTAAACAGTGCATATTTACCGGAAATGGAGATCACAGCCGGAGTTTGCAAAAGGTTCAAAAGAAAAACAATTAGTTATTGCCTGCTTAAAGGACGCTGATGAACTCCGGACAAGTAAAAACAACACAATTTGTTTACATACTAACTGCGAAATTTTCCTGAAAATACACATACATTGAAATAAATTGAACAAGTAAGTAAATAGAAAACCTGTGATGATTGATATATACCGGATAAGCGAAAACATGGTACCTCATGTTTTGCGATAACTTATCGATACGCGATGAACGCATTACTAAAATGCTCACGAATGCGGAGTGTATGCGACAATTTCTGCACGTAGCTGTTTGGGAGAGAAAACGTTCCATTCGAGCTCATCCCCTCCTCCATGGTGGATACGGTTTGCAGAAGCCCAGGGAGCAGACAATGTTCCAATTGTATATTTTTAATCAAATCGTACAAAGTAATCAGTACACCACTGGTTATGGATAGATATTTAAGAGGTCTATAACGGACTGTGTAACCCATTAGCGTTTAAGCCAGGAAAATATTGATGAAAATTACAACGAGGAAGTCCAACTGTATGCGAAAAGCGAGCTTGTGCAGTCCGTACTGAGTAACGCGAAGCTTCGGGACTCTGAATATGGTAAATGCTGGTTGATGTTATAGGGCAATGACAGATTGTGGGGAACGACTAGTTCGAGGTGTTTTACTGGGGCAGCTTTAGGGACGGGAAAACAAGAACATTTAAATGCTGGTATGAAAATCGTTCGGAACGGGAGTGGCAATTAAGCCTAAATGGGGTATTATCGCATTTGAAAACATTTAATTTGATAATGACAAAAGAAATAGTTTGATTATCAGGATTTTCGGAACGGAGATCAAAGAACCTGCCGAACTGCGCACGCATCCGCGTCGTACTGCATGCATACTCACGACGCGCAAGGCAAGCTGAGTCCGGATTGGATGACCACAAAACGAATCAGTCAGTGGTTGTCCGATCGATCACTCGGACTGTCAAGGATGAATCACGTTTGTCGCGTCACTGTGACGTTCTCGTATGCCTGATTCACCCTATATACTTGAGTATCGAACCTCATTCATTGAATACACTCTGACTATTCTCTCTTAGCATTGCTGTTAGGAATTAATCCAAAAGGCGCTAATGCCGATAATACGTCCAAACCGAACGCAGCAACAATAACCAAGCTCAGTATCATTGGCACACTTGCCACGAATGAGCTGGCGATCAAGTGGTCAATCTTTATTCTGGTTGGTGGCGATCAAGTGTTAATGTCATCAAAATAGACAGCTGAATGCTCTGAGATCAAATTCCGGCATCACCGCCCATCTTCGTCATTTCTGTATCTCCCCAAGCAGCTCCTCTCCAATGGCCGCACTCTTCCTGAAAGTCGACTGTACCGCAGGAAATAAACTATGTCTGCCTTGAGAAGAAATCATGTAAAAATGCTTTGTACGGCAGGTTGTAAAACACTACGTTAGAGAGGCTGATGACGCCTACTATATTTGCCTACTTATCATAAGGCTTTTGCATTAATATTTCTGAGGTTTTTGTCGACGGTGTGGACGATCGATTGTGAAACATGCGTTAGAAAGTCACAGGTTAAATGTATTATTGTGGGAGTTAATAAACTCAACCAATGAGAAGTTACTAAACGAATAAATGCACTTTCAAAATATAGTTCACCGTGCCTGTGAGGCGACCTCAAAATCAGGACCCTGACTTTTATTCATACATAAGAAATATGTGTTTTAGCAGCTATTGTTGCGCTGAGATACAGTTGATCGAGCTAATGAACCTCATGCCTGAACAGCAATTATAGACGTCTCCCTTTGTCTTGTTTTTATCACTATTCGTCGATTCCCCATAAAAGTAAGCTGAGAAGTAATCAAACCACCTGATTTGCCAGTATATACATATTCATATTACTAATTATTTATGCGAAACTGTGAACATTCAGTTGCATGAAATCCTGGAAAACTAAAAATATCCTGTTGTTTAGTGTCGAAAACACCCAATACAATCAAAAAAGTTCTCGGGAAATAACTACGTCATAATAAACCGTTCTGCTTTATTGGCCTCTAAATGTTATTTGATTAAATTTCCATTTATTTTGCTGTACTCCTCCTTGATTCTTTGATCCGTTTGTGTCTGTTATCGAACCTGGTGGGCAAGAAACGCATCATCACTCAGTCGGATTGTCTTTCTCTTGCGCGAATTGTCAATCAGTTACACTGACACTGTGGCGTAGGTGTAAGAAATAGCCTCGTTCAGAACTTTGGCTGATCCATGCATATATATATATACATATATATATATATATATATATATATAAACAAAGTCAACTTGTATTAACAATTATTTTTCATATTGGGTGACATTGATAATGGTCTGCTTACCACGATGTATATACTATTCATAATCACCTCACGTGCATTGGTTACCAGAATTTTGCAGGCAGCACGCAAAATTATTTCTAATCCGGAATAGAAAATAAAAAGGGGTAATTTGTTACAAACAGTAGAGTTATAAGTGTTGTGAGTAGAATGCTTGGATTGCGCAAAACAACGTGATTGGCTGTTTCTCTTAACGGTCGAAAACGAACAAGAGCACTAAAAGCAAATTACTGTGTTCCAAATGGTAACTTCGGAGAATGTGCATCCACCGTCGAACTGTTCCACCAGTTGTCCTGCGTGCTTGTGTAAATTCTGGAAACTTGTAGCGGATAAAATGTTTTGTTGTATACATGCCAATTCGCCCATACCGTTAGCGCTGTCCGCAGTGCATAACAATCCTCGTCCCGGCACTGCCTTGTGGCTTTGTAACACAAGTAGTCCGAGTCCGGATTGGAATGCAAACGCGAAGCCCACCTCGGTTAGGAGGTGAGTGCAGTTAAAAATCTGAAGAGATCACAGCTTTCGATATGTTCCAGAAACTACGCAGCCCCTGATTCTTCGCACCAAAACAAAATTAAGCCAATAAAGCAGTGTAAACTCTCTGGGGGGGGGCGGAGGGGCTGATATTTTGACAACCACGATATAAAAAACTGTCTTTTAAGCCTATACCAAAATAACTGCTTAATCAAAAGTTTTGTTTTCATACAAGGAACCTAACGATCACCTAGAAATTTTTGATTCACTCTTCTCTCTATTCTCTGTGAGGTTCAAACTTCAACCCGACTCAGACGTTCAACTCCTATGATTGTGCCGGCGTATTCAGTGATCTGCTCCTATCCTTGAACTTAAAAGGCCGAGTTGAGTAAGGGGCAATTTGAGACGCTTTTCATGTGTGAATGCTGTTTAGGGTGGAGCACGAGAAAACTATCTAACCTATTCACTTTGAGGATTTTATTTTTATTTCATAATGTGATAATCTGTACTAACCGATAGGTTGGATCATAGTGAATTAAACGAGTATTAAAATAAAGCCTGGATTTAAATTCTTTAGATCAATTTAAGCGGCCAGAATTAGCCTGATTCTCACGACTGAAGTGCATTCAGTTACTGAATGCAGAATATAGTATTATCACTCGGGATTAGCAAGCAGTCCGTGTACATGTCTATTATTTATATCTTAATAAATGTATGCCATTTCTAAAAAATCTGTAGTCTCTTATAAAACTACTCATTGCGACAATTCCGGTTTTAGGCTCAGACAGACATTAACCTCACACGCTTATGCAAAGGGCCTATGGTTTTCAGTTGATCTATTAATGAGAAAGGTGTAGGCGAGGGAATTTAAAGATAGGGACATAATTCAATTAAATCACTCAATAGTATCGTGCAATGTTTCTCATAGATGATTGATGAGGGTCGCACATCAGAAAGTCTGATGCTATCCGTCCAATCGAATCACCTGACCCATAATTTTATCAATTTTATATCAATTTTTAAATCAACTGTTCTCAGCCCTCATCCAAATGTTCCGTAAACGGTGCTTGAAGAGAAGCTTGTCTGGTTAGATCAATGAAGTACTTTCATCGCAATGTGACCGTGATTACCTAGAACTTTTCATCTTAACTAGGAATTGCCTGTTCTCTTGTTCCATCCTTTTGACTAATGTAACATAGAAATCGGTGTTCGAACTCCAGTGGTCCGATTTTATTCATTCATGTATCTGTAACATATAACAGAACTCACCGGACAGCCACAACGTATGATGGGTGATGTGAAAAATGTCTCCGGTTCGCCAACGCCGCAATCTGATTATTCTGTATGCGGGCGGAAAATTATCCGTGACTCAGCTATGAGAAAAGGTATAGGTGATGTAGTGGAGAAACGCATCTAGTTTTTCTACTGCCCCCTCTGTCACAGTGAACCGAAGCGGTTCACGCGCTTAGCAGGTGCAAAACGCATGCCATTCATTGTCACGGGACTCCCAGAACATCCAGCAAAGCTCGCAGCTTACCTGGATGAATGATGTTCTTACGAAATCAGTTCGAAGCATGCTCACAAAGAGTGCGCACTTCAATATGCTCGGCGACGCCTTGTAAACGGTATCAACCCTTTAGTTCACAACCTCGCACAGTAGTTCTGCGAGGGAACCACCACGTTTTTTACAACACGATCCGTTTTCGCTCGACTATGCGTAAGTCCCTAGATCCTTTAGAGCATTCACTCGTAATCCAGTCCTATAGAATCTTCCGGTATTTTGTTTGATCGACGTGTCTGGAAGATTGAGGTACTTGACCTTTAAGAATACCTTTTCTGTTTCCGTTCATCATGTGATCCACCTTGAGTATAACAAGTTCAGTCACGTGTGCATATAATCCGCTGACCGTGCAAACTATGCGATTGAATTTATACTCATAAACACTATGTGATCATCTAAGCAGAGAATGAGTTATGCTAATGTTGACATAGACGACTAAAAGCAAAGAACGTGTGAAACACGTTGAAGTTAGTTCACGAACACTAAAGCTACGTGTGTCCTTGGTCGAAGTCGATTATGTTATGGATTACGCCCCCAAACTCCACAGTTAATACTCAGTTAATACTCAATTTACAACAATGCGTCGTTTATTCGCATTTAAATTTCCTTAGTCAAACACGTTTTTTCTTTATCTTTACGCGTTAACGTCATGAATTGAAATGGAGTGGGGAAGCCGAAAAATAAAACACTGTACTACATTGCAAAATTCTCCCGAACTTTTATGCTAAACTGTTCGCAATTTACCACGGATAAAAATTCTGGGACGCAGGCGTACACTCAGTGATCAGCTCACCATCTTGATACGTAATGCTAATCAGTGACAATAACCTTAGATGTCTCTTAATAAGGTCAGATCCTTTGGTTTTTCATACTGGAATGGCTAACAGCAACTTTGTTCTACTTTTTGCCAAAGTCCGCAGGGAAATTTTCCATCTAGTGATTGTGGTAGCGGCGGTGATAGTGATGCTGGTGCTATGGGTGGTGGCAAAGTTGGTGGTGGTTGCGGTGGTATTGGTGGTGACAGTGAAGGTGGTGGTAATGATCTTTGTGGTGTTAGTGGTGGTGGTTCTGGCGGTGGCAGTGGTGGTGATGATGGTGGTGGCGGTGGTTTCAGTGGTGATGGTCGTGGTCGTGTTTGTGGGTTTCAAACACACTTCCTCCTGATTGATAATTTGGTGACCTGTACCACTCAGGCACCACCGTCGCACAATTTGATATATTACACTGTTCTACATTTGATCATACGAGTGGCAGTAGTTGTTATTTATCAGGAATCCCTACCAATGGCCTCGTTGCCTGTCCCGAATTGCTCTGCCTGCAATAAATCGGGTTTCTGTTCAGCCAAGAGATTCATCACAGACAGAGTATCACACGAAAGCAGCTGGCGCTCTGCGAGCTACCTTATGCTTACTCCTGTCAGGTACAAATCTCCTGCTGGATTACTGAAAGTCATTCACTAGAGTACGACAAGGTGTGAGGTCACTTGGAAAGACTGCACATGCGGATAGAGGGAAAACTGAAAATGTCACTTTTGCGCGCATTCGAAGAGTTAACTAACCGACTGATTGGTGGTATATGTGAAAGTCGCGGGAACCCGGTTGAGGTGTGCCTACTTGGCCCAAAATGGACCAAGGGCTACGTTGAATGGATTGCGGAAAAAGTTTACATGTAGAAGAGCCACTTATGTCATAATATGACGGAACCCACCCATATACTTAAAATCCATTTTTTTCATAAAATACCAACTTCATTGTAATGCGGCCATTTTTGTTTCCTCATTGCATTTGTCAGACGTTTTTCCAACCCGTCAGATATGGCAACGCATGAAAACGATAGACGGAAAAATGTATTTTTTTCTTCTGAGCCTCGTGAACGTGTTCGGACAGTGCCCTGTCCTGAAACGTTCGCAGTTTCGTCTCACTCAGGCGGAGCAAAATCCGATTTCGATTCTCACATCACGAGCGCGCACTATCAGTAGGTTTTTCCAATAGGAAATTTCATTCAATCGGATTCGTCTACCTTGTGTGTAATTTGAATGTTATGTAGACCAGAATGAACTTTACTTTCGGACTATTGCAGCAATCTGACCATATTGAATGGCCGAATTCGAGATGAGGATTTTCTCCGAATTCATTTCCACCGTCTGAATTCACAAACTTTTTTCGTGATAGTCTGCTGCACACTTGTTCTGTGTTTATTACCTTCTATCCGGTTTATCTTAGTTGCCCCATATCTACAGCCATTGGTCCGTTGCATAGCAGTACAGGAAAAGTAATGTCACATCAAGTTCGGCTGTATAACATTTTGCTTTCCCCATTTGTTGAGCGCTAATTTAAACAAAATAATCCTAACTTGGTGTTCACGTTTGCTTTTTAGAAGCTTCTTTTCTGATACTTTCTCTTATTTGCGAGAAAAGTCTGTCTTGGGTGAGTTAGGCCAAAACTTTTCCAGCTTCATTTATACTGTTGAAATTGATGCTAGTAGTATTCTAACTACATCTAAATTTTATTTATAAATGACAAACCGCTTATAGCTGAGTAATATAAACCTTAGTATATACACTGAATGTACACTGAATTTTTTGTTATTCACCACGTATGAACCAGCTTCAGGAAAGGAAAACGCATTGTTCTTGGCGAAATTATCAACGCAGCTTATCAGTTATACGCTAAAATCGGTCACCTCGTCGAATATCTATCCACTGTCAGCTAAATATTTTATATCGTGTCCTGTGAGAGAATCCAACCTGGAAACTGTCATGCAACCTGAGACAGGACCGAAAAATTCACACTCCATCTCAACGAAATAGTATTGTGTTGCATTGTATCATACTGAACCTTTAGTAAAATATGTACAATATTTCAGTCGAAAAAGAGATCAAAGACAGAATACCGGCAAAAGGGGAACTAAGTGAAAAATCAAGCGTGTAAAAATGTCAATGAAATACTAAATGCACGAGAAAGCTTAGAATGAAAATTTCCCCTTGTATCCGGGTAGGATAGGGTACCAAATAGTTTCTGTGCACAGCTGTCCGAGATGGGATGAGTTGCATGTGAAACGAGTGTAGGAATGCGATAGGCATGCACACAGTGTGTCAGTGTGTCAAGACTGGGTGCAATGAAATAGAATTGTATCAGCAAACTTCAAGCCTTATTGATATTTTCAATGAGAACAGATAACGGAACTTGGGAACCACGGCTGATCATTGTGAAGCCACACCTCAGCAGCTTGAAATCGGCATTCAGCAAACCAGGGAAAATCAAAGGGAAAAATAAAGAAGTATAGGAACAATATCTAACAATCAAAACAGAAGTGATGCAGTCTTCTTATCTGAAAGGAAAGAATTTTCAGTTTCCGAGCAACAGCTTGGGTATGTAAAGACCAGTGAAGATTACTTTCAAGTGTGACTACTAGATACTTCAGATGGCTGACCCTGCCCATTGGCTTTCTTTAAATGTGCGCATTGTCGATTTGAGATGACGAAGAGTTTAAAGTAGAAATACAGTCAATACATTTTCGAGGATTAGGATTAAGACCGAATAAATTGGAATACATAATGAGGTCAGATAAGTTCGTGTTCTTTGCAACCACCTCAGATTGGTCACATATCAAAAGGGAGATGGGAAATATTGCGTAAGTCACTGATATACGTCACAAACACATGGAGTGATAGAACAGCATGTTGAGGAACACCCGAACTATTGAATTACGCCTATGACTGTCTTCTTCCCAACTTATTATACTGATTACCAAACCATCAAAGAAGAAAACTGAGATAACTAAACGACTAGATCTTGCAAAGTAAAAGAGGACAGGGTACTGAGTCAATAGTAGAAGAACACTGAAGAAAGGCTCATCACATATATTTGGCTTTCTCGTTTAGGGAATTGTAGAAACAGCTTTCCGTGTGATTATGTTTGCGCACAAACTTATAAATGTAATTGTGGGCGATGAGAGATAACTAAGGCTGTTGTAGAACCGACTGCTATATCAACTTCCAACCAGCGGAATTGAGAATATTAGACCTGATACTTTTCGCAATTGGGGGATTTTTCATTCCTTTTGGGAGAGGAGTAATTCCCACAAGAAATAGTTCACAGTTTGAGTGAAAGATTGGCTATGTGTGCAAAAATATGAAACAGAGTCGCCCTTGTTTAAGAAGTGTATCAATGTATTTGCCTGGACCAGGTGCAGTCTCCACCTTGAGAGAACGCATGTGTTTGTGCATTTCACTAGAGATAATGGGTTCCAACGAAGGTGTGATGTTCTGAGACCTCGAGTCTATATAAATGGGATATGTGTGAGGCGAAGAATAAATAAATGCAGCATTCAGGTTTTATGTTAAAATTAGAAGAACTAGAAATTACTTTTCACTGCCTGCAGAATGGTTTTATTCTATGCGATATATATTTACAGGTTCAAATAATCTAACTTACATAAATGGAATCTAATCGTCCTATTTCACTTTTGATTGAAAACAATATTCGTTGCATTTTGATTCTCCTGTATTTAAAGGCACATAAAGTTCCAAAACGAAGGCGTTTAAGAAAAGGTTTTGAAATTCTGTCATGTTGAAGGAACAAATTTATCTCAGGACCGAACATGTCAAAAACACGGTTTAACACGTTTGCTAGAAATGTCATATCGGACAACCAAGTTGTATCGTTGTGTGTACAATAAAAAAGGAATTAGAAAGTAAAAAGAACATCTGATAACCTACAGTGGGGTACATTGAATAAACTGCTGATGGCAACAGAAAGAAAAAGGAAAAATTTGGGGTAACAGACAGCAATTAAGTACTCAATGCATTTTTATGATTATTCGAAAATTACTTCGGAATGGTCATGCAGGTTGGATTTCATTCAGGTAATCACATCGTCTCTCACTTTATTCCGGCAACGTTGTCTATTTTGTTTGAAGCAGACGAAGTTATCCAACTGAACCACGGAATTTTTCGCATCCTAACTAAACCATGACTCCTGGAGATACA
The DNA here is from genome assembly GCA_900618425.1 of Echinostoma caproni. NCBI lineage: Eukaryota > Metazoa > Platyhelminthes > Trematoda > Plagiorchiida > Echinostomatidae > Echinostoma > Echinostoma caproni. Next base: position 31,149 of record UZAN01042615.1, on the reverse strand, counting down.
AGACACATGAGGTGCGAAGTTCGTTTCGCTGGAGCAGGTAGAATAAATGTGGAAGCTTCCTAAACACAAAACGGACATAATTACTCACAATTGTAGGTACAGTCATACTGCTTGGAGTAATGCGACCGAGAGTGGTTTGCCAACCGGTACGAACGCGTTTTCCGCGTTTGGAGTAATTGTGCATTTGAAATTTTATTGCAAGTTTATTGAAAGTTTATTGCAAACCCCAAGCTATTGTATAAGAATGCAAACGCTTCCCGGAAAGTCAAACACGGCGTTCTGATACTAAAAT
>UZAN01042615.1:9902-20152 GCA_900618425.1 Echinostoma caproni | reverse complement strand
ATATCGGTGTATGTGGTGGAAAATCTAGTCCACAAATAAATGATGTCAAATTATGCATATTGAACTAGGGCTGAGATATAATTGTTAAAGAAGGACGGCAAAGTTTTATATGGTAAAATTCATATTCCATTTTGAGACAAGGTTGTTGTCCTATGCGAACCGCCTTATCACATACTTTGTTAAAGACGTTTGCGAAAGATTAGAGAGCTTGAATACTTTTGCCTCGATCGTGAATTTCAACGCTTTCAACGCTTTTCTTTAATATACTTTTTTTTTTATAAATGGCGCATCTCCTTTTTGAGGAATACGCCCATGGATAAAAATTGACGCATGCATTTCCATCCCAGTTTGGAAATACTGCCATTCACTTATGGCAAGAAAAGCTACTCCTAGTGCGCTAAAAAGGGTACGAATTAGATCCGGATGCTACCGAAAACTTGTACGCCTAAACGTGAGTCATCGCGAATCAGGAATGACACAACTATCACACTGAACACGTTTCATCAGGCCCAAGATATGCAGCCAAGCATATTTTTCAAAGTGAGCTACTCGTTCCAAAGTCCCGTCGATTGACAGCAATGCATGCGACAGATCTTCGCTGATCCGCTGACGTGTAAAAGCTCAGCCGGATAACTATCGCCTCGGGACAGGACGGTAGGTCCATGCGATATAGTAGTATGTCCATTCGCCTAAAAACTGGCATAATGCAGACGGTGAGTAAACAGTCAAGGATGTTTAAGTAATATCGTGTCGATTAAGCTCTCCTAAAACAAACGCATTGATGCGAGCACTGGATCAGACGCGGACACGTTTGTAACCTGACAGCCAAAGTCCGTGGGTATCGAAAACGTAAACAATACTCATTGTATAACTGTTCAGAAATGGCACACCTCGGGAAATCAAAATCCCTGAGGTTATAGAATGCCATCGTGGTCCCCTCATGTAATACCGTGAGATAAAAGCACATACGTGCCCACAAAGTGCGATAGGATAGACGATAATCAACCACGACTTCCCGAATTCAGTCGCAAGAATTTTCACGATCTCCCGATCGACAGAATCCCCATTTCACGGGACCGTCTCAAGTTTCCATAGAGGATTTACGATTGCAATTACAACTGCTAGATCTGCAGCATATTGGATTGATATAATCGTATGCAACCAGTGTGACTGCATAACCAACCCACGAACAGAGAGAAAATTTCATTATTTTATTCACCATAACAAATGCCCTTGCATCCTTTTGTCCTTTCGGATTTGATCTCAATATGCAACAGAGAAACTCAAATGTTAGTTGGACTGAAATCTGGGAACGGTAAATTACGAATATGATCCGTGTGTTTATTCCCAGCAAATACCAAAACAACCGCTGGTGACTGTAAAAAAACTGTCCAAATGAAACAGGCAAATGAGCCTCGATTGAGTTTTCTTCTAATGAAAGAATTCATTGTGGCATGTGTATCATTTGGGATTTAAATTCACCGAAGTGGAACAATATTTTAGGGATATGTAGCTCCTTCATTGGTCACTTGTTTTGTATAAAGTGGACACTTATTGCCCGTTGGATGAATCAACATGCGAAAATAGATTGTAGACCGATGATCGATTCAGCAATCAGTTTGTATATGAACATATTTTGTGATGTATGGACATAACTATGAATCCCGGAGAACAGGATTCTTGGCCACTTTTTTTATAATATCTATGTCATGTCACAGCTTATCAATAGAAATAGGAGTATATGTGAAACGAAAATGGTTTTCCTAAATAACTAACACAAATATAAGGCGACTGACACAGACAGGCAAATCCGCGAATACATGAGATTGTCTTATGCTTGTGTGCATCGAGCCGAATCTCACCTTCACCAGTACTCTCCATTCGACTGGCCGTGTTGACCGTGTCACCAAACAGACAATAGCGCGGCATTTTCAAACCCACAACACCAGCACATACTGGGCCTGCCCGGGGGGAGGAGAAGGGCGGGCGGGCGAAATATTGAAACGAAGATCTAGTTCATCATTTGAGTAGACAAATAAGCTAAATCAATTTCGATCAACGAAACATCTTTTAAGAAATTACATTTTTCGGAGAGCGGGAAGATACATTATGATCACAAGATGTATTAAATTCAAATATTTCATGATAATCTTATCACCCACTTATGTACATCCGTTCATGCGACGCATGCTTAACGAAGTGACGGATTTGAAGACAGACGAACACAGTGTGGCGGAATAGAAATCAATCAATACGGAAGCCGAAAGTCATTAAATGAAACCGGATGGGGCATACGGGCAGTAAGTGTAATCACTGCAATGGGTTTGGTGCTGTCATACCTACTAGGGCAGTGCAAAGCTGGCCACGGATTCGGTGTGTTTATACAAGTCGGATTTGTAATGCCGAGTGGCGGTTGCCTCAGTAAACCATAAACGGCTACCCTTTTGACGGATCAAGACATGAGAGACGTTCCTGGTATTAAATTGTATCATTCTCCAGCGATGCACACACATATATCACCTCAAGTCAAATAATCTAATATTTCAAAAGTTTGAATATTCCCATGATAGTATTGAGAAAACGAGTCGGTGAGTCAACAATTGGGATATATTTATATATTCCTAGTCATGCTCTTACATATCACCTAACGGAAAAATGGTTATATAATGATAGTTACTGACTCAATTTAAGGTCATTAGTCGGAGGACTGAGAGTAGAAGATGTGTATACGTGCATTTGTTTGTGTATGTCTATGTGTGTGTAAGAAAGTGTAATGTGTTTGTTGGTGACCTGCGGAAACTGATCTCATCCATGATAATTTACTCTGTTAAGTGCGTCTGTGGCTTGAGGTAACGTGTTTGTGTCAACACGTTAAGGAACACCATCCGCGGTGATTAAGTCAGGGAAAAACCGGCTGTATTTCAAGTGCGATTGTGGGTCATCTCGTCGACACCGGGAACAAGATCGAACCGGAAAAAGCTTTCAGTGTCGCATGTAGCAACCCAATCAATCTAACGTGGGCGGCCCGAGTATGGACAGTAGCTGTGGCCGAGGCGATCGCCATTCGCTTACTAAGCCCCAACCTGTGTGTCCAAAAAAGACTGGTTCGAGCTCTCCAATTGCCTTCGCCGGGTGTGAAAACCAGGACAGAACATGACGTGTCACTTGACCCAAGTGGGGAAAGGTAATATCAACTAACACACTAAACATGTGTACACACGCATACACCGACATATACAGACACACGCACATACACACATTCTCTACTCTCAGTCCTCCGATTAATGACCTTAAATTGAGTCAATGGCTATCATTATGTAACCATTTTTCCACTATGTGATATGCAAGGGCATGACTAGAAATATCCGAAAACAATTGTTCGCTGACCGACTCGTTTTCTCAATCTAATATTTCTACGCAAATAACATTCAGATATCAGGTTTCGAACTGTCCCCACTGATACCCATGGTAGAGATTTCCGACACAAATTTCTGGCTCTATTAGTGCAACTAACTGAGAGGAGTTACACGACGGCCTGCTAATGGGACAAAGGTGGGGAAGAGTAGGCAGCCTGAAGAGTTGAGGATTCGCCGAAATAAATTTGGGAAGATGCTTCTAAATCTTTGAAAACCAACGATCAAGCTGACAACAGTGTCCAACAAAAGGAATTCATTACGCTATTTCACATATGGTGGATGGTGCAACTGTTACCATTCGGAAAAAGAACTCTAAAGAGTAGTCAGCCAAAGCTATTGAATGTGATATTTTCTAACATCACCACGCCTAAGCAAGAGTGATTTAAAACCCAAAACGGGCGGATGCGTACGAGCAGGTGTAGGCGTAAATGCAACGAAGACATGGTTTCGTGAAATGCTTTTGATTGGAACCAGCAGTACGAGTACCACATCGCTCCTCATTATTTTCTCATATATGAATAACCAACTGGTTTCCCCCTCCCCCGCCCCGNCCCTAAAAAAAACATCGGAACAGATAACTCGATGACTTTGGTCAACCTCAGCGTGGCTGGAGTGAGTCAGTGACAAACGCATATCCGTTTTCTACAAAGCGTTCGAGCAATCAACATTGGGATAGACCGAGGGATATGCAAATCTTGCAAAACTTGACAACCGTGAAACCAAAATTCTGTTTATCTGGAAATACTCGGCTCATTAAAGCAAACTGAGGGAAGTCGAGTTGGGAATTCAGAGAATTCATAGAAATGCAAAATAATCTTCGACAGGACAGAAGCTTGTGCTAAAGATTTAAAAAATGACGGGTTAAGAGGTTTCCTCCGCTTCACTTACTCTCGTCAGTCACAAGGCAACACTCGTGAATCTATATATAAGCAGTGCAATATTGAAAAGTCGTGTAATGGCCCATTCATATCTGTAAAACGTATCCCCTCAGATAGTTTGAAGCAGATGCTAATCATCGTTTTGGAGTCGGGTTCAGTTTGCATTTTATTTTATCAAATAAATGATTGCCATCATCCTTGTTGTGTTCTCAGCGGTTGATATCTTGCAAATGAAGCTCCATCACAATGCAATCAGGCGTGGACACCAATCAACACTTTAAAGTTACTTCTGCTTGGCTTACAAAGTAGAAATAGTGGGAAACCTCTTCTGAACGATATGAACAACCTTCACGAAAGCCTAAAATGAAGTAGAATTCAGTAACCAATATTGCCGATCCACGAATATCCGGAAAACCTGACTGGATTCAATCACAATCCGAGAAATAGATTCAAGCCGTTAGCGACCATTGAAAACAGAGAAAAGCATGAAGGCAGGCGCGATACTGAATCTCCCACTGGGCAGTTGCGATCACTGCTTCATGTTTTGTATGTACACGCTAAAGTCTAGTCATTCTATGCGAGTACCTCTGTTTGATATCTCTACGTCCAGGTTTTTGCATCATCATCCAGGATTATGACTCAATCACAACCATTCTGTTTTTTTTTAAATTTTTAAATTTTCTTCCTTTGTATATGCTTTGTTTACAGTGAGTTGGGTGCCCTGCAGTGAAATCCTACCCGCGCATTGAGTTAACTCACCGGAATGCAATCCGACTCGAATTTTCAGTGGTTCTTGAGGCATGTGGGGAATGACAAAACTGTGTGACACGCTGACCAGGTCCAGCGACATATCGGTCACAGCAATTGCATGTCTTTCTCCGTTTCGTCTGGGTACACCGGAAGCAACCATATCTAAAGAGTGTATGTAAAAGAAAAGCAAGAGAGAGTGTAGTTAGACATTTGATTGTTAAAACCACACTTGAAGGAGGAATTTTCACCGACAGATATATAGAGGTTTGACCGTTTGTTTTGGATAATGTAAGCTATGACTGTAGGGTAATGCTAATTAAATGATTCAGGTTGCCAGAGCTGGCGCNCGCGCTCTGGACCTTTGGATCCGAGTTCCCAAGCGAACAGCGCTGCCCAATTTTAGTCGTAGGTGTCTTCATTGTTAACAATCTCAAAACCACGCTTAACTGCTCCCAGCCCAGGTGCACAGGTTTCCGGGATTGTGTGAACGGTAGGTCTCCGTAACTATCCTTCATCACAAAATAGTGTCATAAAACGGGAAACTACGAAGTAAGAAGTGGATGAAGTATTTTTGTTCTTATCAGTCCAGTGGGTTGTTCGAATTCAAGATTGTTGAAATGTGAGATATTTCCCGTCTGAAGTAGTACCACAGAAACCTCCGCTATCCCCAACAACGTATTTTCAGCAGAACGTCTTGTGGCCTACCTCATTTTGTATGGAAACTGGATTTAGTAGTACAACGGAGGTGTAAAACACGAAATTAATATCTCAGCACCTTAGCTGTATTATCTTCAATTATTGTACTTAATCACTGATTTCAATTTCAAGTGAGCTTGGAGTCTCAAGCTAATGAAATGCCAATTCCCATTTATCTAGGAGATTTTGACTAGACACGTGCATAATAGATTAGACNACAATGCTCTGATATATATCATACTTTTACAGAATCTGAATATCGACAAAACTATGGTTATATGGGGTTATATATATCGATGAGTGGTGTGCACGTAATTTACTGAGAGCCTAACACTTCCATATTCAAACAGCCCGGATTTGCATCAGCACATATTCATTATTGTCACAGATACAGGTCTAATCGAAACTAAAGCAACGGGTCCCTGAAGGAACACTTGTCGGTTCGTATAGGCAACAGCATTTATACTGAAGTATTTTTTTCTCTGGGTTATGAAGGAAGTTCATAAAAAATAACCGAGATGGTAAGGGCTTATGCAAATAATTTGGGATAATTCTTGAATCATTTTTATAAAAAAATATTGCGTTGTCATACTTGATAAAGTTTGTGGTTTTCATGTTCAGATCACTTAATTTTGGCACTCAAGGTCAGACATTAATTAATTGACACTTATTTAGACTAGAAACTACGTAGATCGAAGTAGGCAAGATATAAATTAGTAGCCATACCTAAAGCATTATTACAAGTGATGAATATACTGAAACTCCATGTGATCATAAAGAAAATATTTTAGTGCATCACTATCGGCCAATACTGTCTGTTAAGAATAACCGGGTCAGGTAACCAGCAGTTCACAATTCAGTTCAGAGAAGAGAATGTTCAAGCATCATTTAAAGTTGTCTCCGTATGATCTCAAGCGGTCGCTTTTGGCTCAACAGCTCTTCCAGGCCCATGTACTGTCCGAGCCGCCTAGTGAGGTCGCGACGATTATTATGCAGTCCATATATCTCAGCCTACTGTTGAAGCGCCGGGGAGAGGTTTGGGAGACAAGCTTCGGATAAGTAAAACTTTCGCATTATATCTTGTTTTCTCGTCTAGTTACTATGCGTTCAACTTTTTGTGTTATTCCCCCTAACCTTTACAAAAACATGACCCGATCTTCACGGGTTAAGGAATTAATGACCAATCAAAATATCATCGGCACATTTTAACCAATCAAGTAACGGAGCAAGGGAAGATTCTCGGAGAAGATAGGAAAGAAACAAATGGAGCAGAACAGCAGCCTAGGAAAAATCAGCATAAATGTTTATGCAAGACAACTATGCGCAATTTAGACAGGGTAATAAGGAAGCAGAACTTGAATAAATATAACAAACGTCAGTTATCTGACTACACACTGAAGAAGTGCAATTGAACAAGCCGCGGAAGAAAACATCAAACGCGATAGAATAATGAAGCATTGTCAAACAGGGAGTACTGGCAACTGTATTTACTACAGGTGCAAATGACTAAACAAAGTGGGCCAGGGTAGGTAGTGTGAACAGATGATATTTGTAGGCTAGCTGCCATAAATCAAGGGTTATCTAATAGGTTAACTGGTTCGAACTTGCACTCAGTGATCGACAACACCGCCCATTTCTAACTAATTCGAGTAAATGCAATGAAACCAAATTCAACATTCCAATTGGGGTCTCCCGTCAATAAGAGCGAAAGATGAACAATATCATACGATTACAGAATCCGTATAGAACGGGTTCGAAAACGAGGCCTAGGAAGAGTGCACGATTGCATGCAGCGTCACACACGAGTAACCCGTACTGATTTCAGTCGAGCAATATTTCCATGTCCTCATCCAGCAAATACGATGTTCATTCATTATGCAAATGCCATGTGGATGGAGAGAAGAGAAAACAATAAATCGGTTTCATCAGTAAATTTATTGATGTTGTTAAAAATGTGAACGACTAGATTCAGCTGATAGTCTAACTGAGTTGAATGCCTAAATTGTAAATTAGTAGACTACATCAGTGGTGTTTAGGGAAAGAGAATCATCACGTCGATCACCACCTTGGTAAACGTTATCGCCATCAGCGTCGTCTTCGCCATCATCGTAGCCGTCATCATCCTTGTCATCGTCAGTATCATCACCTCTATCAGCTTTGGATCTCTCATACTGCTCTAAGTCATTCCCAGTGTGATTTCGAAAAGCTTCATCCGATCGCCTTCGGTTCTTACATTGAACGGACAACACCAGGACCAGGAGAAGCGAGAAGCGAAGAAAGGACATATTGCTCGGAACTAAGCAGGACAATGTGATGGACCTACTGAACGGGAAATCCTATTTTATACTACAATACCGTGTTTACAATATCGTGTTTTCTGGAAACGGGTTCACACAACCATGTTCTGTTAGGGATTACACCCTCACACAAATGCTTACACACACTCGGCGTCCACACATTTTGATGTTTCGATTGGGCAAGAGAAAATCCGCCTAATCTGGAGATTGATCTGATCAATGTGTCCAGCAAGATATGACTGAATTACTATGATGCCCGCCTTCAAGTAACTAAATATTGCCTGTGTGTGTGTTTCTGTCAGCAAGTCATTGATTTGTTTTCCCGAACACAATCATGGGGTGTCTCGTTTGAAGGTGTACAAGAGAAGTTCTGCTTGAGCGAGGGAATGTATGTGTATGAACGCCAGAACTGTCGATTTCATTACTGAACAACACTGGTGTTTGGAGTTCGCAATCCACTATTGCTGTTGTTGTCCACTTAGTCGGATAACACGTACTTCGTGCAGGACTTCTTATTTTCTAGAATACATTTAAACCAGTAACAGCATAGAGAATAATCCTCAATTCACACCGTGCGATTCACTATGATTGGTTTGAAATTGGTGTCGTCCAGTTGATGGCATCCGGTCACTCTGAACGCAATCTTTCGTGCAGACTAGAAGTTTCGCACAATTTTCCTTCATTTATTCATCCAATCATTTCAGTGGTCTGATATTGTGACGGCGGCTATTCCGGGATCAGATTTGCATTAAACTCCTGTTCCATACTCCGCTCATTGTACCAAGGGATTTACAATTAGGGCAAGCATACCTTGTGATAAGGAAACTGGATTATTTTCAAAACCGTACTCAGAGTGGTTTCCATAACAGTTCTTGCAGGTCTGGTGAATGGCAGTGAAAAGGTTAGAGATATTTTATCATTGGTGCCTCGAGTACCAGTTGAAAGTTAACAGCCACGGGAGTATCTCGAATTCGCCGAATAGAAATCACCGCAGCTCTGCTCTGTGACCCTCATGCACAAATCACCTTGTTTTAAATAGGCAGGTAGAAAGACAAACAGAAACTCTGATGGAATGAAAAATACATACCTTGTCATTAGTCTCGCAATCATCCACCAGACCCGCTAGGCTATCCAGAACGGCTCGTGTAACGCTGACATTATATGCTAGAAAGGGAATCCGTCCGATTTTTCCCCTGTTCACTACCGACTTTGATGCAGATTTCCAAGCGCAAAATGATGTCCCCCGAGCTCTGACTTTGGTGTGTCTGAGGAACTCTTGACTGTGATATTTGAATATTGAATTGTTAGAATATTTGAATTGTTTAGCATTTGGAATGGAAAGGCGAACACGTCAGCTAGCTCCGGTGTGCTGTTGAATAAATGTGGCACTGGCAAGCATCTAACGGTCGGTCTGAATCCGTCACATTTGTGGTGGATAAGCATTAGTGATTAGTTACGAACAATAATTGGTTAAAATGTGCTGCATGGCTTTTGAAATGATGTATTTCGGGTCAACAATACATTACGAGATACATTCTGATCATTCAGTCGCTTGCTCAGAAATCAGTCAAAACAGACGACGGATTACTATGTTTTAATTTGTGTTTGCATTTTATCGTAGCAATAACCGTCAGACACTAATTCTCCAAACTTGGTTTAATAACGTGTCCTAATATCCCTTAGAACTTTCATTACATCGGTTGGAAATCAATATGAACGTATATACCATCTTTGAGCACCTGGGATACAAAACCATCGGAATCGACGAACTGGTTCAAGGAGACGTTCACCCAACTGAACGTCGAATGGATGAATCTATGTATAATTTGTATACTATACTATAGTATGTACTATGTATACTATGTATGTATACTATACTATACTTGCTAATTCATGAAAGAGAATTCCGTGATGTTCGAAGGGTTTACAAATCAAACACGATGACAGATTGGGCGAGTTTCTCTACTTCGAGCAAGTATGGCGATCTACACCCCACGCAGAACTATGTGCTAGCCCTGCCTCAATTTCATCACCGTGTATCTACGTTCGAATGTGACACAGAAATCAATTCCCGAACTCCATAAACAAATTGAACAAAAAAAACGATAAGCAGTTTCAATTATCTGGATATATAGGGAATGAAAAATTTAAATCAACAAACTGAAAAATGTGAGAACATTAAACCCGCTCTGTTGGTCGGTCAAAGGACATAA
>UZAN01042614.1:8133-47025 GCA_900618425.1 Echinostoma caproni | reverse complement strand
GAAACTTCAAGGACGTTCCTTACGCGCTCTTTGCAAAGGTTGATATGTGATGTCGAGCGTTCAACACCGTGATACACGAAGGCGAATGAGGAATGGCCCGATTTCAACAGAACGGCGGATGTCTGCCGTTTATGAAAGTTATAGCACACCAGCTACACAACCCCCAGAGTACAGATTCTTTTGCCAATTGGCACACGGAAGCCCAACGGGAATAATTTCTGGTTTCAGAACAGTGCGGGAACTTCACGCAAAGATTGCAGAGTGTTTTGATCTGAATGTATCCGATGTAAGTTACAATAATGATTCTTGAATCCCAAGGGCCAATTAATGATTGTTGTTAATTATTCGTTTTAATTAAAACAAAACTACACATCGTGATGTATCGATGTGTGACGGTCGTCACGTGACACGCAAATTGAAGGAACTAATGTATCATAAATCAAGGTATAATCATTTAATATATGATGTAACACTACCCAAATGGGGGAAAGATAATTTTCTCACCAGAATTGTGGTTACTTAATTTAACTTTAGTTCTGATAAAAGGACGAAAGTCGGAGGGTGCTCCACTGGTAAGAAAGAGATTAGTGGAATGGTTTGTTTGATCAAGGTTGAAGTACATAAATTGAACTTGGTATAATACGTTTCGCGATGAAAGGCTCTATAACTGTGGGGTAATTGAGAAAGTATACATGGTTGCTGCCAAATTATTTTTTACTACCGTCACCTGGGCATACCCTAAATGTGTCAAAAAGGACACTCAGGTGACGGTCCAGAGGGGGCATTCAGGGGATGCTCAGGCGACTGCCAGTGGACTCCTAAATAACGCTAATGCTGCATGGACGTTTTGGGAATGATAAAACGCTCTGGCGTTAGCAGATTATCTCTCAAGGGAGACATGTCTGATCGGTGGCAGCAGTCACGGAGACATGTTCAAAAGGTATTTTGGTGACTCTTGGGTGACGCAGTGATGACACTGGTCCTGCATATGTTAGCGTGCACACTATAGTAGTATAGTAGGAAAACTGTCATGTGCGGTCGCACTTCGGTGTACAACCACCAATGTTTACATGTACATGAACGCGCTTCATTCAATACTTTCCGTTACTCAGATCAAATTGTAATTTTCTCCATTTCTTTTTGGGTTAGGGCTAGTTTCTTCAGCGATTGCACGGAGCTAGAGATTAGCTAGACGTGATCCACGGCGTCTTTGAAAATTGCTTTAAAAGTCCCCTGAGGATTCCCTTTCTGGGGAATTAGGAAGGCTCAGTGTAATGTAGAGGGAGTCACTGAAAGGATATTTAAGAGACTGCCGGATAGCTCCCAGAGGATTGATATGCATATGACATGCATGCGTCTACGCATGATTATTAAGATCCTCCTGAGCCTGCATGCAGCCAACAAATATGATGCGTTGTACAAATATATATCCAGACAACACAGAGGGACAAAGAAATTATGGTTGCCAATTAGGAACTGGTTGTTACACGTATAAGCTATTAGCGCACCATTAAATGACAACTTCGTACCTAGGTAACTATCAGGAGTACACCTGAAATCTAACAAGCTGAACCGGGTTGTGGTCACGGGGTCTAAGATAAGACATTTTAGAAAACAAATTTAGCTCATGGTCACGCTGTGAGAACCACATGCAGCTGGTTAATTAAAATAAACTAAACTTCAATGTCAATTGTAAACGTAATAGTCACATTTAGGATATAGCTAATGTTTATCCGATTTCAAAAGTCATTTCTAGAAAAGTTTATAAATTCGTCATTTTACAGTTCTCTCCCGCATATGGATTGGATGTTGGGTTTTATGAGAGTCCCACTGAGACCCTAAAGAGTTAGTGGACGATACCATGGTTTTGACAGGGACTTTAATGAGACGGTTGAAATTTCCTTGTGTTCATGGGTAAAATATCATGTTCGCCCCATAGATACTACAGGACAAGATATAATAGGGAAATTCAAGATGCTTGCAAGGTGCTTGCAGCCAAATTTTATTCCAAATAGGGTGCTGGAATGCTTTAACAGTGTTTCATCGGTTCTTAATTACAAGAATAAACTCCCGTTAAACAAGTGCACCACTTCGATGAAAGTAGCACCAGCTGACTAGTTACACGTTCGAACAAGAATTCTGGGTCTCCCGTAATATAGATACTAATAAAAATGCCAGTTTGCGAAAGTGTACGTGCAAGTAGGGATATGACTGGAGGACGATGGTGATTTGGAAAGAGTAAGGGAAAGTAGGAAGGAAGTAAAGCATAGTTGAAAAGATAAAAAGGGGGAAAGAAAATGGAGTGTAGGTGGAGTTAAGAATATACAGTTAGCTTTACGGATACGTTCGCAATAAAGCATGAGGAATGTCATAATAAGGAGTTTAAGTATTCTTTGATAAATGGAGAAAAATATACCACACGGTTACCGTGAAGCATGTGTTTTCCACGGAGTAACTTCTGCTTGCCTCCACAGAATACATTTGACCACAATACTCATCTGTACACTTATATAGACGCAGAATTAAATACCCTTGGCGTAGGTTTGACGCTCCGCAAATGTTCATAGGTACCTTTTATTACACTATTGTGTGATTAACAGCAGACGGAATGGATTCCGTAGTCACCAAGGCTCGCTGTTCAGTGATAGAAAACGGTAATCTAAACCCCGGTTCTTGGATTGAAGAATCACGTAAGGCTCCGCTAAGCGTGACGTTTAACCAGACGACAGCGAGGCTGTCTACCACTCTACCTGTCACTTTACTTTCACCTCTGATCTCTGGTTGTGGGAACTTGAATTTATCATTAGAAGTCATCCCTCAGCAGAGAGATTATGAATATTGATGCTTATGCAGTTTGGCACACGTAGTATAGAGTGCGCGGGTTAGTAACCTGAAAGTGAACCGTCATTTATTGATCATTATATTAGGGATCAATTTGCTGGCTACTCAAATTCAGCTTGGCAGGTTTCGTTGACTAAGATAGATATTTCGTATACCCAGCTAAATTCTAATCACTGCACCGTATTCACAATAGCCGCTCTGAGTTACAAAAAATGCATGTAGAAGTAAAACGGTGCAGTAGAGGTGAAGCATAGAAAAATACACAAATTTATTAGTTGGAGTTGCTGCCTTTATTCTTCCAGATTTGAAGTACAAACATTGTGTGAATAGTTGGTTGCAGAAAACTGATAGCAGTGTTGTTCTTGTCATTTCTTATCGAGCCCGAATGATTAGTAAGGTATGCATGCACAACTCGATCGTGTACTCTGTCTGTTAAATATAGAGTTTTACTTTCTTTGCCCCTCCTTCAACATAAGCCCAATTCCTGGCCACCGTACATGTTCTCACTTACGTTATCGGAATTGCGAGTCTGGGAGCGATCGTCAAGTTCGCTTTATTGTATTTTTGTTCTACGAAGTTGATGACTCTTCGAGTGCACCTAGGAGTCACTACAAACGAATAGCGTTTTGCTTGGTTATATACTCACTCTGTAGGTACTTTGGCACCGTATCTGTAATGATTGGAGCTATATATATTGTTGTGACTGTGCTAACAAGGAAGTTTATTTTCTTTTACAACAAATAAATTTACTGAAGAGGCTTGTTCATACAGTTGGTGTTCTGAACTTTTGGTAACTGACGGTTATTGAAAATAATTTCTCCTACTGCTAGTAAGAACAAATTTATTTGCCAATGATTACCTTTTTGCATAAGGGGTTTAAAGCAGAAAAACCACACATGAGTAGATGATGCAATTGGAAGTATCGAAAGGTTAGAGCAACTAACTTTTGGGATGCAATCAGCATACAAAGTTTGGTCAGTTTCTAAAAAATACAGAAAACTTAATAACAGTTTGGGCTCTCTGAGGATACCAATTACAAAAGGCGGGATATCTGAAACCAACACAATGGTTCTATGCATATTATTTGAGTCCTGTTTGGTCCCAGTTGAGTTCAGTCTTAGTTCTTTTATACAAAGTGGGGTTAAAATAGGACCTCGCTCATCAATAAAACTTGAATGCAAGGATTTGGGATGAAGTAGGAGAATTTGAGACAGTGTTTGATAATAATCACAAGGGTTATTTCACAACCAGTTGATTAATACTGCCATTTTAAAACATTCGTTAACGCTAATTAAAACCTAAATGTTTTGCAGAAATAATAGCACTTAAGCTCTCATAGCTTTTCTGCTGTAGTTGCTTTTTATAGGAAATACTATTGCTGCATCATAAACTGATGAACGCGAAGTTATTCACAGCCAATGTGAATACAATCAAATTTAGTGCCTTCATCAGATCATTTGTTCACCGTCATCAACATCATCATCATCATTATCATCACCATTTAGCATGACTAATATTTCTGGAGCGATATATTTATTATCTTCGAAACGATTTATTATTCGAATTTATAATCCACCATTGAGGTTCTTGCATACATTTACAAAGGTCTCATTGTAAACTGTTTTTATTTATTTAGATAAATATGTATAATTACCAACAGCTTTTGTGGATATCAATTTATATTTGAACTTGTGCTTGTGATAAAATAAAAATCAATCTATACATCGTGTTGCTTGCTATAATGCAATTTATCCGAGTGTAACGTTAGAGCCTTGTTCTGGAAACTGAGTACAGAATTGTTAACCATATTAGAACGTGTCTCATTATCAAGTGAAACCAAGCAGCTATGGGTAAAGCATTGTTTATTACAAGGTAAAGAATCTGAACGAAAACACAATGAAAGGATTTCCCCGAAATACCCGGGAGCAGAAATAGCTTGTTTATTATTAAGTCCCAAAGTGCTTTATATCTCTGCTGATCTTATTACACAAATTTCCAATGTTACTTAATCTTCATGTATGTATAAACCCGGCGGGATTTTAACAGAACTCATGTGGAACAGTTTCCACAAAAGATGCTCATTTGCACGCGTATTTGACTCTAACAGAATGCCAAGAAACAAATTACGCTCGAACAAGATGATTGAACGTTCCACGAGGGAAGATTATGCTACCAGAGTCGGGTTGGCCAAGAACTAGATGAATAAAAAATCGTTTCCCATAAAAGAGAGAGATTTATCTTCCACATGAACTCTAAAGCACCCAGGTGTGGTTGGCTTGACAAAATATGTTGCAAAACATGAGTGTTGATACATTGGCTGGTGGGTGAGAGGGACACGACTAAACATTAAGATATGTACTCAGTTTGGACGAAATCATTCGAATTCGCTTTGAAATTTCGTTACTCCCACCTGTCATACTAGACAAATGAGGGTGATGCACACTAATACTATAATACTTCATGGGTTTAAGAATGAACAAACTGTAGGAAGTACATTTTGATTTGTTTTCCATGCATATGGATTCGACCAATTCGTTTTTCATTGAAATTCAACAAAGGCTCTTAGGCACGTCTCAAAACATTTTACATCGCAGTGGAAAATTATTTGAATAACTGAATAACTCTGGGCATAAACTGTGGGCAACAAAATTTGTTAGCTTATAACGTTCCCTTATTTTTGTGAGAGATCAAGTTTTGATTTGGTTTCTACCAAGTAAGCAAAAGCAAACACGAAATTTAGGATTGTGTTTTATCCGAACAGCGGATATTTTTACCTTTATCAACTATGAAAGCAACAGGTTTTTTGTTATTCTTTTATTCAAAAATGATCATTACATTAATAGTATATGTGTGTATGAAAGTAGGGCGCGTCCCTGGTCTATCGCAAACTAACTGATGCCGTTTGTTCCACGAACTGGTGTTGTCGTATCTATAACATGAGCTAGGTTAAATGTAATGAGGAAGGATTGCAACACATTCATATGAAAAGTCTATTACCAGAACAAAAATACGCTCAGTACAGAAAACTTGCACATAATAAAAACCTAAAAGGTTTCATTTTACAAAGCGATTCTGTTTTGTTCAATGTAGCTTTAGAAAACCGGAAAAAACAATTCTTATATATCAGATATTGATCACTGTTTCCGCGACATTTTACCTTTTGAGGGATCTGCACTCGTTATTGAGTTATCTTTGTTTAACAGAAGCTAAAATAAATATGGAGAAATTCCTGCTTTATTTCACAAAATAATATGTGAATAAAGGCTGTAACAATAATTAAGGGTAGATTTATTATCATACTTGAAACAGGTAACCGCATGCGGTCTAATTTAAACTTTTTCCTTTGTGTTATTCACTTTCCGACAAGTGGAATTGATTTGATAGAACTAAGTATACATCTATGGTATTACTCATCTAAGCGTCAATTACAATCACAAGGGTAATCCAAACTTCACTTGCATCGTAAACTACATGNACATGGAACGAACAACCGCGAGAAAATTTTGTTCTTAACGGCTGGTAAGGTGTACTGGACAACTATTTGTTCCTTGTTGGAATTCATCCTTCTTGTGTAGGGTGTTTTTATGCTCGAATCAAAAATCTCAGATCTGAGGTTTAAAACACTGAAAGGCGACGCCGACCAAAATCTCCAATAGACAGATGTTTATTTAGTTTCGAATAAAAACTATTTACACGACAGCTAACCGATAATGGAAAAAGTGCGACTGATCAGAGTTGATAGATAGCGAACATAAAAGCATCAAAATGTCTTTACTTATATCCATATATTCACATATATATACTTACATAGTTATATATATATATATATGTTCATGTAGCGTAAGTTGGTGATTAGTTTGTTTAGTGTATCTTGATCCAAGGCTTCCGTCACGAATGCAGTTTTAGATCAAGCAATAAAAATAACTTTTACCTCTCCTAGTACTACTGTATTACCGAAGTCGGAAGTGATAACTTAACATGCAGCCAAGCGTTATGACCCCAAATTTAAATTTTGATTTGTGGTGTTTATTCAACAAAATTCATTTGGGCTGATAATTTTAATTCAATTGTTGAAATAGTTTTAATTCAAGTTATTTTTAACAATTAATGAGAATAAAATGGCGTTAAACTTCAAAACGTGATTAAGAGTGGTACGAAATTATATTGGTAATATTCTCGATTAAAAATCCATATTGGAACTGTTACCTCGAATCCACATTTAATTCTCCCTTTTTTAAATAAAACATTTCGTTGGTGGCTATTTCATGCCAGTGGCTATAAATTGTGCGTACGCTTGCTTTGGCTGAAGAAAATTAAACATCTTTCCAATCCGTCCAAAATTTACTGTATATAAATTACGGTTATTCATGTTTCTCCCTATCTCGTCCTTATTCTTGATTTTATGTGGTTACAATGGCAATAAATTTATGACAAAATATGCCAAAGTTAATTTTTAAATGCGAACAATACATACTGCCTTTCGAGAGAAAAGTTGAGTGTCATATTAAAGAATTATTCAAACCTCCGAAAGATACCGGGTCTTACCAACTAATTTGTAAACAAATTCTCGTGTTTCCCGTTAAGGTCAAAATAACTGCACACAAACTTTTGCACAGAAAAATAAACGTTTTCATAATTCGTGAAAGTCTAAAGCATCTTCCATTTAGATAGATACTGAAAGCAGTCTACTACACAAATTGTGCAGGGAATTCAAAGCAAAAATAAAAGTGAAAATACTAGTTATGCAGGCCAACACACAAAAACTTTGCTCATTTCTTCTTTCAGAATGGAATGATAAAATGACCAGTGAATCGAAACCCCCTCAAAGGGATTGGTTCAGTTAGAAAATCCGTAGAAATATGATTGCTATTTCCTAATTTTGTTTGTATCAGTGAACTGAGTCAATTAAGTATGATGAACTGTTGCTTAGAACGCAATTCCACCGAGCAATTAGAAAACACTTTGATTAGATGATAGTGCTAATGTGTAAACCTGTATATAGTTTGAAGATCATTTAATTAGGGTTAAAAGAAAAGAATCGCAGGCTGTAATCGACGTAGAGTAGAAATTGAGTAGAAATTGTTTGGGCCTTGAGTAAACGCATCTCGTTCCATTGGTTTGTTGTTTTCGGGACCTGCTCGATATTTTATTTAGTCCACAGAATGCTAATTTCTTTGATAGTTATGAAGTAATCGCTCTGCACCACCTCCAATGGCTTGGCCACGTATTGCGTATGTCTGCCCATCGACTACCTTTCCGTGCTCTCTTCGCACGTGCCGGGCAAGTCTGGAAGAAGCGCCGCGGCGGTCAGACCATGACATAGCGTAGAGGTATGAAGGAGCTAACTTCAGCTTTGGCTCCGGTTGGTGCAACCCACCTTCCAGGTTGGGGCCCAAAGGATGAGGATTGTCGTTGGTTAGAGACGCTGAGCGATATGGTCCAGACTAGAACTCAGTGGCGCGAATGCTGTACGGTTTGCCTGTCAAAATCCCGTGCCCCGTAAAAACAAAAAACACCAAAATATCAAAAGTGTACGGTAAAACACAAAAAATTGTTGTTCCATTTGTTCATAATCTTCTATACTAACAGTTGCGTATTTTTCCCTATACTCTGTATCCCAACCCTCTCCTGTTATTTTTATTGTTGATATTGTTGTGGCGTCGGCACCATGCTTGTTTTCAAGCCGGTGTTAAATACATGTATATATACATGATCGTGAGTCAGTCATTTTCGTGCATTTTTATTTTGCCGTAATCGAAAAAGATAAACTAAGAATTAAGTTCTAAACTTCTTTATGTTTGGAAGTACCAAAAATTAGGCAAATTTCGATGAGTTTATTTAAAATAGAGAGACACGTGTCCGTAAGTTTCTAAAATTTGTATCAGTCCTAGTGGACACCTTTCTTTAATAAAGTTCGATAATGATTTTGTTCATTTGGCAATCTCCGTATCATTTAGCATTTGCGGTGGGCTTGTGATGGCAAAGCTTTTCTCGCTCAATATGATCAATTAATTTGAAAACCACGGAATGGACTTTAGTACAGAGTGAAAATGATAGAAGTAGAATAACATGAAGAAATAGATGAAGGTACAGACAATCTTATAACCTATGGCATGAATTACATTGATCAAGGGTGATAGAAATATCCGGAAGAAGTTTATTTTTAACACATATTACGCCCCACAAGGTGTGTTTAATTTTCCTCATGAGATGCTAACGTTCTAAGTAGTATGTCACCAAATTTGTGCAATGGGATCAAGGGAACGACAGAGAAAATTGATCACGGAACAAATAGGTAAACTGTTTCGATTGCAGTAATTGCCATCCCACTTCCTCCGAACCATTCTAGAAACCTTTCAACTATATTCAACTAGGCTCATACAACTATGAATTTCGGACTCTAATTTTCTCCCCTCCGAAAACTAGGCAGCTCCATAACGAAGAGATTTTACCTTGAAATGATTTGATGGCTTACATGTCCTTATGACCCTGCTAGCCGCAGATCCAATCCTGGCCGACAGATCAACGGTTAGAGATCAAACAAGACAAAGTCCCTTGGTACCAACTACTCGGGTATCTTCTTGCTTCCTTTTACCATACACTTTCGCTCTTGGAGCAGTGAACTAATCAAGAAGTAGAGCAGTTTAACGGCCTATCTTCCTCCGCTACATGAACGTAGAGGTGGGTTACTGGGGAATTCCTTCCAACGACTGGAGAAGTCTTCGTATGGCATTGGATATTTGCCGTCCACTCGAAGCAAGCAGTCGCCAACGAATAAGTTACAGTTCCGTCCTTTTTCTATCTATCTCATTAGGTGCATGAGGCTAAGGGCAATCACGAATGACAGACCAACAACAACGCATTAATGCACTGTGCACCAAACCGAAACATAAGGACATTGCGTTGTAGGTCTTTGATATCTCCCATACGGATGCCTCGATCAAACCCTACTTGGGATTTATAGCCCGCTGTCACGTTGATCAGATTTTGGGTCAAAAGATTTGGTTAGGCTTCCTGAAGAAAAAACCATTCATCGATATGTGGTACTGCTAACTGTCGTACCCTAAAGTCTCAGGCACCCATTTGGAAAACCACTGATCTCATCGGTTTACATCTTGCTATCACTTCCAAATCATTTGAGATACTTTCTGTTTCTGTCATTCATTGGAAATTTAATTAATAAGGCGGGTCAGCTGAAAACGATTGGCTTCTTGGGAAAAATTATCATTCCGTTGTCTGCCTTCACCTTCCGCACGTCGAATCGAACCGACCAGCAAGCTCTCTTAACTAGATTCCTTGAAACTATCAATTGAGATGTATCATCATACATCATACATCATATCCTGCTTCAATAATCACAATTCATTTTGCGTTTCAACGACTTCTTCATGCTCCAATCTCTGTGTTAGGAGATTTGAATCTGCTGTTCCCAGTGTTGCTGGCTTTGAGAGTGTGCAAAATATCTATTCTGAGCGCTCTTTTCTTGATTGGATTTTAGTCAGTAGTCGACTGTGCACTGTACGTCTCGATGGTTAAGCGGAAACAGAAAAAAGCGACAGTCCCTCTGTCATGTCTCTTTATATCTGAATGATTGCAGTACGGCTGTAACGAAGGATGATTTCTATAGTGGCTACTCTCGACTGCTTTAGTGTTCGTTTAATGGACATAACAATAATAATCCATGGTGCTCAAGTAGGATCCCTGAATGACACAGTAAATCGGTTGGATTGCCCAAATGCAATTCCAGTCAATTGGAGTGAAAACAAAGATTACGTATTATACACTAACTTCTCTCACAGGAAGCTGCACCGCTTCACGTAGCAACATCCAAATCTTAGTGATAGACTCAATGCTCTGAAATCGCCATCGGGTCTCATCAGTGAGAACTCATTCCAGGCTGACTCTCCCACCAGTCAATACTCACGGATACAAACCCTTCTCAGTTACAAACCGGAGTCTGCTAAGCCTAACGAACAACCGCAACAAAGTCATCGGAAATGGATGCTCACAGAACAATGCAAGCGACAGCTGCAAATCGGCTTTCAAAGGTGACCTCTCTTATCAAGTCTCAGTTTAACGACCCGCCGAAGCACTCAGTGAACACTGGAAGCTAATCAAGGATATTATTCAAATGTCGATCAAAAAATGATGGTTTCTGGCGCACGACTGAAACGCTAGAGACGGATCTTCTCTACCTCTTCTACCTTGCTGAGCGCTCGCATAGCCATTCTTCTGGATGTTATTTATGGCTTTACGTGCAAATCCCCTAACCGGTAACTCATCATTAATGATCATTTAGGAGTACGGGTCTACGCAAAGTAGGCGTAGACGAGTTGATTAATAGGGTCCGCTGGTAAAATGATTCACATTCCCAAACACCGCCTTGAGCAGCAGGAAGAGCATTTCGAGCCACATTTCGGTTGGCATCCACTGAATCCAGATTTTTCAACTCCTACTTCAATTGACAATCAGTGCCAGTTGATGCTCGTCCTTCATCTGAATTGGTTTGCCGGGAAATAATATATTTCAAGAGGTTTAAGGTGACCGGTCGGGATGGGTTGTTGCCTCCAAATCTGAAGGACTGTGGTCCAATCCTGGAATCGGAGTTGCAGAAACTCCAGGTGTTAGTATAGAAAACAGAATAGGTTCCAGCTAAATTGTTTGAACCAGTCACCTTACTGATTCACAAGAAAAGTAATAGATCCTCCTTTGTACACCACTGAGGAAATAACTTTATTAAAATCGTCTCTAAGCTTCTCATTGGCGTTATATTCAGTCGATTCTGTCGCGCGTGAACAGTGCATGCATGAGAACCAGGCTGGTTCTAAATCTAGTCAAGGTTATGTCGACCGTAGTTTCACTGTCCACTTAACTTTGGAATGCAGACATTACTTTCGCAAACTCACATTTTTTATCTTGGTCGACTAGGAGTCGGCCGTCAACTCACCCTACCAGTTTATATTTTGGTGCTGCCTTGCCCTGAAATATATACTGGAGAAGTTTATATTTATATCAGGACCCCTTTCTCAATAGTTATGTTATAATCTACGGCTCTCTTCCACCGAATTCTACCCTCAAAAGCAGTGATATTCAGGCGAGCACTATTCTTCTTTCTATGCAGTTTGGTGACGGATAAATCTGGAAACAGCTAGGTCCTCATACTACGAAAGTGCATCCAAATGCACCTTCCAGATGCAAGATGTAGTTACAGGTTTGGGTTGATCCGACAACCAACCTCACTCGATTTGGTGAAGAAAAAATGAATATAGACGAATTGGACCATGCAAGTAGTGTTATCTCACTGAGAGGACTCATCGTGGATGAGGTTTTGGTATGCCTAAGGAAGGCTTGATTGGCTTTTGTCAATTTGAAACTTCTACGGTGCCGCTGCGATAGTCAGTTGTCCGTTAAGGTTCGAGCGTATGCCGCAGCGGTTTGCCTGGTGCTGCTATATGATGCAAAGGCTTGCAAATTACAGGGAAAGGATAAGGATTGACTCTCGATATTTCAAAAACATCACTCTCTCCGTCACAATTTAATAGTCTAGTGGATCAACCGGACAGGTAGTACCGAGGTTAGGCTTGGAGTCTCACATAATCGCGATAGCGCAATGAAACAAGCGCTCGACCTTCATAGATCTCGGTGGCTTTACATGTGCTACGCTTGTCACCAAACAGATTGCCAAGACAGGTGAGAGTTGGAATAGGGCTAAAGGTGGTCATGCTAAAACCTGGCATAATGATATGAAAGCCGTGACCAGGGGACTTGGAAATGTAGGTCACGTTGTGCTCCTGGGCTGGGAACCTCTGATCAACATAAACAATGAGTAATGAATTGAATATCGTATAAGTGGTGCTTGTCTATATAGACGACCTTTTGGCAATCTTAGTGCACTTGGATCTGTATCTATACCTCTACACTACTCTCAGCTTACTATTTCTATCCTCTACTACATCCAAAGGACTTCAACTAAAACCGCCGCACAAAGTGTAAAGTTAAGTTTTGTATAAACTAGATTAAAACCAGAGAAACCAGAGAACCCACTAAATCTTTTTTCACTTCTTTGGATCGGAGCTGAAAAAACAGTGTTGTCTTACCCACCTGCAATTACAGCGTAGCCTCTCTTCTGTATGATCATGCCTTTAAGGCGAAGCTCTACGTATGTGGACGTAAAAACTTAATCCTTCTCCATAACCATGAACAACCTCGTACTTAAATGAGCATTGATGAAAACGGATAGTATTTTTGTGCATTTTGATTATCCAGTCACATGTGATACATGAATGATATATATATATATATACATGTCGTACAAACCTAGGTAGTTGGATGTGCTCTTCTGTGGTCCATATGGCAACTGAGCTTAAGATACAAACGCCATGATCAACCTGATCATTTATTCCCGAACCACATTATTCTTCACGTTAGTAGTATTTTTGACTTGATAAGGTTTTACGTTTCATGTGCATTTGTAACATTAGTTTCTAATTTTTGCCACCTGGAATCCTATCTGAATATGTTTTTTTAATTATTTGTTAAAATAGTGTCACGGGGTATTTGCGAAATATTATTCAATAATAACCAGAATTGCGATATTGTGTAACACATTTTGATTCCTGTTGAAACCAATGAGCGTGAATGAGCATTTCACACTGTATCTGGCCCACTGTGTTTGACCTCTTTCTAGGTATTCCGAACTAATGGTAGCGCAAATTGAAATTGAAGTGATGAAAGAATTCTCAGAGATTAAACCTTGAACGGGTCACAGAAAACTGTCCACAAAACTTTGTTGTCTGAACGGTGCATAATCAATCTATTTATCGCATCAAATCAATAGAAGTCGGCTTTATATGGGTCCTAATCAAGAGTCGAATCAGAAAGAACTGAATCCCCTAAACCGAAGATTTACACATTTATGATACCTTATCTGAAATTCCGTAGGTGAGTACCTTCAAAGACTTATCAGTCGGGAAAGTTTTAACTTGTCGGTCTTGGAATGCTCCTTGTTAAACTCAAATGTCCTGTAGACACAGACTTTTAAGTACTGAAGCATTCCATTGAATGTTGGTTTGTCTCACTAAACTTGGCAATGAATAACTCTCCGGTTTACACCGTGATAATCACTAATTACAAGGTTTGTCAATCTTTTCAGCAGGTCAGAGCAAGCCATAAAATGTGGGCCGTAAGAAGATATATATATATATATATATATATATATATATATATATATATACATTCCAGTCATGGAAAAGGTCACCCTTTCTCTTCACTTCTAGTAGAGCGGCAATAACCGGCACTCGAAATGAATATCAACCACAAAACATTTCACATCGTAAACTGCGCAAAACGATTAATGAGTTTGGGAAAAAATTTCTCGAATAATGCATGTTCTGTTTTCAACATGAGCACATTCTGGAAATCACTTGGCTTTTGTCCAATTCTGTCAGGATGCAGTTAAATGGACTTTCATATTTTGTGTGGTGCAATGAAATTTTTCTGTTTTCTGAATTGTGCACATTATGCACCCAAAATACCAAAAACACTGATGCTTGTCTGGTGATAAAAGGTGTGCAAAAAGAGAGACTGATGAAATGTAGCTTTGCGGTTCAAATATTTTGAATTTAAAAACACAGAGAGAGTGCCAGTATAGCATTGTTTTTTGCTGCATCCATCTTGCTTGCAACAACTTGGATAAATCGCTTATTTCTACTGAGTTCCACTTTGGTTTGTGCCATAAAAGTACGGAGTAAGTTAATGCCGGGGATAGAAGTAATCACAAAGGTAGTAAAGTCGAGCCTGTTCAGAAGGCCCTATATACTGGTATGATCTCGCTCAACGATCAAGCTCAAAGGAGGGGAGTGACTAAGAGGAGAACTAGATTTTGCCGATTTGTGAATTAACAGAATACATTAAGCAAGTAGCAGACCAGTTTGAGCAGATGGCAAGTACTTTTCAAAATTTTGATTCCTATACCTTCAGTAGAATATAGGGTGTTATTTACTACCAAATTGAAAACGGTTGGGTAAGAGTAATGCAAAATGGCGAAAGTATTAGAACATAAAGTTGAAAAATTTGTTGTTTTTACGCGCTACAACCCCTAACGCGGGCGAGTGATGCTTTGATCGATACTCTACCGATGGTGTTGCTTAACTTTGTAACGAACCGCAAGTTTGTAGAGTAAAACATTGTTTTAAGTTATTGGTATTTTAAACATTTTTTATTTCACGAAATTAGATAATGGAGCTGAAAATCGCATTTTCTCAGTAGTTTCATATCAAACTGCATTTTGGAGATCGACTGGTTTTGCAGCTGTAGCTAAGTGTGTCACTTGAATACTTGAGTACCTGACTACTTCAATGGAACACGAAATGTAAAACGTCATCTATCTGAACAATCCCGTTTTCATTTTATTCAGGGATCAGAACGATATGCTCATGTTTTGCGTTGTGGTTAGTATATACAAAGTCTAAAACCACCGCACTTCCAATCAACTTAATTGCTTTATTTTTTGACGATATGGAATGGCGTTTGAAAATGTGCTTGAACAGGTTCATAGACGTAAAGGCAATTGGTTAAATTTTCAAATAGCAGCGTTTATTTCGAAAAGCGTGATATTAAGATGTCAGAATGATAGCATAGCTATGAAAAATTATAAATAAGTGGGTGACATGAGCAAACGTTTCTCACCTTAATGCTCGTAGACACCGAAAATCATCTTTGACTTCGGGTTAGGGGGTTGTAGAGATTATGGGAAAGGCAAAACTCATCGGTCTAGTAAATTCTTTGAGTCCCGGTTCTTGACAAATAGATAAACCAACAGAAATATTGCATTAGAGGAAGGGGTCTATAAATTACGAAGGAACCAACAAACTCGGCTCACACACCAATAACGCGAGACTCAAAACGGCCACAAATGCGGTCTTTGTCGTATCCCCATACCAATGGTTCTTTTTAAGTTGAACTCTTCCCCAGGCATCCCAAAATACCCCACGAAACGGCCGCCAGCATATGAGCAGATGTACTTTGGAAAAAGACATCTCGGCTGGCGATATCACTTTGCTTGATAATGAAACATTTTCAAGCTGAACATTAAGTTTTGAGAGTAAGCCTATACCAACATTCATTTCTTTCTTTCTTTCTTTTCTTTTCATTTTTACTTCCTTTTTATTGAATATGCAACGATACAGTTTTCAGGAAGGGGGAAGCGGCCAATCAAAGGGCTGCCATACAACACACAAATGGGAGAAGTCAGGCGGTGGTGGTAGGATTCGAACACTCGTCCTCCGGGGTGATAATTTGGTTACATTACCACCAGGCCACCACCGCCCCATCTACGGATAATTGCTGTCGTTTCACAGTCAAAGTCTCTCTGTTGCGCTTCATAGATAAAACGATTCTCATTAATCATTCACAATCCATTTAACCATCACACTGTAAGGATTTACTGTCGCATGATAAATTAGGCTTTTTCTTAAATTTAATGAGACGAATGTTATATTATTTCATGCATTAAGCTAGCCTATTGACGTTTACAATTCCGTCGTACGAGATTATGCACTAGTAAAGATGATGTGAATAGATTCGAATTATACGGTACATTATTCTACTAAAGACAGAGACTATAATTAATTGAATACAGAACAACATAATCATGACAATGGCTTTAGATACGTCAGATGTGTCAACTAAAGCGGTTGCGCATATTGTTTCCTTCCAGATACGAAAACAGAGAATTTAAGACACTTGTTTGTTGAACTAACCAGATTTCTCCTCAACGCTTTTGATTGCAATACTTTTTCGCTATTGTTCTGTTGTGAAATACCGTGTCTTGAAGTTTATCTTCCACTATCTAGTATGGTCAAGAAACTGTTAAATTACATTCTGAGTTGAGCTGTCACTTGTGCAAAAAATATATAAAAATTGAAAATTCAGATTATTTAATCAAGCTGGTGATGCGAAGCGACTACACAAATACGATGAGTGACTAACACTAGATGTGTGTGTGTGTGGGAGGGACGGTCAGATGAGGAACGAGGGAGTTGCATACTTTGTACATATATAGGCTCTTTTAATTCAGGCGAGTTTGTGAGATGGAAGATAGGGCCCAAGAGTAGTCAAACAGTACACACTGAGTCAGTTTATAACTAGCTTTAGTACGAAAAAAGGATAGTGGGACGAATACTGTGAGCTCTGGGTAAAGCAAAACAAGGATGAATGTTTGAATGGTCTAGATGATATGAAGATGTTTATTTTAACAAACTAAAAAAGATCACTGGATAGCTAGTGCAGAATAACTCATATATGTACAAATGTTTTGATCAAAGTTAAAGCATGAATAATAACTTTAAGCGGGAGTATCAAAGGATGGTATTCCTGTTTTCGCAAAGAGACCACGGAAGCGGTCAGACGGAGTGAAAGAAAACGGTACAGAAGAATGACCAATGATTTATCTGAGGTTTTCCAACTAAGAAGTGCATGGTCATTTAATAATGGCTGTCATGCCTGAATCAGATGCTGGAAATACAGATATCTATTGCATTTGATGTATAGTAATCTCTAGGGCAAAGACAAAACTACGGTATTCTATATTGGAACGCGATTGTAATCTATATAACTTTGACATAATTTCCAAGTGATGGTTTGTCAAAACTGTGAAATACGCTACTCAGTAATCAACCGGAAGTATTTCAGATTTCAAGCGTCATGAAGGCTTGTGGTGTTATTCGGATCTTATGGTTATTCCTTCCTTCAATTTCGGTCTCCTAACATAGGCACCTTTAACAAGTTAACAAATAGGCTATTCATGTGCTATATACATATCACAGATTGCAGTCCTGGAGTTAAGTTTGAAAGAAAACAGATGTATACCAGGTTGAATCGTTTTCTTGCAAGTGGATTGATTACCTCCGATTGAAGAGCTAGAGTACCCAAGTATTGAGAGGGCAAGGACCAATTATTAGGCCGCTGGGGAATAAACAGCATTCTTTTTTTACTGCACAGTTTATGATTAAGTGAAAATCTGAGAAAACGATACCGGTTTGCATTTATTATCCACGTTGTGGTAGCGTTTCAGTTGTTTTTCTGTTCAGGTATTTTAAGCATTTCCTAAGCTTCATGCTTTAAAGTTTTCTTCATCTTCTTTACACGCTGGAGACGTTCACTAGTGGTTTTGTCTTATTGGATACTTTCGTCGAGGGTACACGCTTGTCGATGACTCAAGAGAATAATGCTGGATCACATAGCTGATGAATCCTCTAACCGACCGTGTGCTTTTAGGTGCATTTTTCCGATCGTTCAGATGCAATACCGCATTATGCAATCGTCAGAAGTGATAGCTTTTCCAGTTAACTAAGATTAGAAACATTGAGTTTCAAAAAACGATCTGCAGTAAATGATGATTGGTATATCGATCTACCAAAAGGCTGATTTTTAAATACCTCTCACCAGATACTGAAAATGTTTAGCTTAAATTTACATTCTTTCCATATCAGACAGGTGCTACGTAAATATAACGGGGCATAAAACCTAAATCACGTCGAGTCGTTCACAGTATTCATAGTTTGAACTAAATAAACATTTTGACGGTTTTCTACTTAGAGGTTATTCTAGTTTGAATATTTACATACGAATTAAGCTGACTTGTATAACACATAAACGGAATATTTAGACAAAAATGATGCGCGAAAGCCAATATTCAACAGATCGAACTACTGACTGACTTACTGACTGATGCGTATAGTGTCACAAAAGTGAACAACTTCATGAATATGCAATGATGACAAATTCACACAGGACGGGTACAAATGGACTGAAACTATTAACTAAAAGATGTATTTATTGAACAAAATTCCTACACATACTCTCGATAGTGCTAGTAGCATCTATTCTTAGCAACACAGACGGAGAAAGATTGAGAGAGTTAGAGAGAGTGAGAGCGCGCGAATGTCACATAGTTGCGCACGCGTGATCATACTGGTCTGGTGCTATTCGAGCAGTCAAGGTTCTCGTTATGGCGGGAAAGAATTTCCAAATCTTATTCTGGACGCAAACAACCGAGTAATTGATTCATTAGTCGTTTCGCTTCACACAATAGATCTTTAACGGTTCATCTGTACCATTAATAAGAATTTCACTTTCATTTGTTTCAAAATGAAAGACCATCTGAAATAAGAATGTTCAAGAATATACATGTTCATATCGTGGGACGATCAACCTATGCAGAAATACGATTTTTTTTTACTAAGGCTGAATGCTTTCCACTTTCTTGGAAAACAAAACCCCAGAGGGTATCACATATTTCAGTTTCTCAACTTCTTTTTTATCTGAAAACCGCAAGGTGAACAGAAGCCTGCCTTTTAAAATGTTTTGCGCCATATTATGTGATGTAATACGTATTACATTAGTACACTTTTTCAGCAGGTCATAATTTTATGTCTTCATTCAAATAAGTGAACGATTTCTTTTAGAGGAGTCAATAAGATTTCGATTGGATAAATTGCGGTGTGTTTTGGATTTAGATATTAAGCTGCGAACCCATTTAGGGAATGCATTGCAAATGCTCCTTCCAAGTTCAGACAAAATGCTCATGATTGGTATTCGAATGAAATCTAAGAGGAGTTTGTAAAATTAAGTGCTTTTGACTTTGATTTTGTTTCGATTATCATTCAGACGTCTTCTTCACGCACAATCCTCGGTTCAGTGAATCCTCGATATACGTAGCAGCTCTGCAATCAAGGTTCTAGTTCACGTGACCGGGATTTAAACTTCGGACTTCTATCATGAAAGACATGTATTACCATTTTACTAACCAACTAATCCCAGGGTGTTGTTGCCTGCAGTCTACTGAAATGTTTACCGTACAAAGCGTGATTGACTGATAGGTCGGTGCGGCCTGCGGCCACACGAACGTACGCACGCACGTCATGCGGACTTTCTCCATTAGAAGGTTAGCGATGATAATATTGATCTGCTCACGTTGCTTGATTTGTCGACTGTCCAGCTTGCCGACATACCGTTTTCTGGTAACGCCTGCACCAGATGCCTGCTTAATCGTTGACGCCCTGCTTGCTCATTGGCCTGTAGATAGGTTACATTTTTGTGCATTCACTGCAAATAAACGAACTGCTCAATTCCCTTCTGTACTTATTTACAACGCAGGGTTCATCAGAAAAAGAAAACATTGGAGCTTATTCAAACGTCACAATTAAAGATAGTCACCCACTCGTGGATCCGATAGCATGGTTCGGAGACTGAATCTCACTTGTAAACTCCAATTAAGAGTTTCCAGGGGAGTTGATTTCTTGTTGGATTATTAGGTACTGAACGCTTGCACTACTGATTAGCTCTGATAAGAACGGAACTCGAGTATAGTTCTTCGGTATGTATGTTTGTATGGAAGTGCTGAGGAGTCTGTGTGAAAGTGAAGTCTGAAGGATGGTCAGTTGCAATCAATCACTATCAACTGTCTCGCGCCGCTACCAACAGACAAGTGAGTTAAAAAGTGAACACTTGCAGTGGTCAGTGGTCAGCGATTTATCATTTTTGTCTGTCACTCTCTCAAAAATAAACATCCAATTCTGTGTGTAACCCTGTTCGATAATTTACAATCTCTTAGTATGACATTTGAGCCGATCGATGTGACCGCAGCTCAACGACAAGTTTAGTCACTTCCATAAATCCCAATTTAAATGAAATTCTATTATGAACTGCTTTTGACGAGGAGCACCAATCTTATGGATTCATCCAATTCTATCTAGGAATTATTGTGAGAAAATCAAATAACAAGCGACAAGTAAATGGTTTTGAGCAAAAGGAGGTCAATGGGACTAAAAACTTGTTCACACTCCTTTGGACTTTTCGGCTACATTTTACTAATTGCATTAGTCTAAATACGTTCATTTTTGTTCTGTTTGCATCACTGATTATTGATTAATCACTTTTGGTAGGAGCTCAGGTGTAGAACTCTGACAACAAGGCGTTGGGTGCCTTTTCACCTCATCAGGTGATATCGATACACGTGTATGTGTGTGTGCATCTGTGCGAGCTCGGGCGACTGAGCGTGTGAAAATGAAGCATTCACATTCCCATTAAATGCTCTCGTTGAACTGTGACGTTCCGCGTAACGCTCCCACGCTATCCATACCGGACTGTTCGATTTTTGGTGAACATGCTGTGAAATTTCGATTTTAGCTCTATCCTGGTCATCCGTGTGACCCTAGGCTGAAGCGACTCTAATTGCAACATCAATCTATGTGCATGCACATGCAGACGTGAAATATTTCAGTTTTGCGTTATATATATATATATAACTGGTTTGAACAAATGTGCATAGCTTTTCATCCAGCCAAAAAGAAAAGGGTCAATGTCAGAATTAAAGTTTCGAACACCATGGCTTGATGCAAGTTCATGCATATCCTCACTAGAAAGATTTTGTATGCTGCGGTTTATGTGAGGATAAACAACAATACGCTAATCGATTAAATGCATGCGAACGACTTCTGGAAATATTAGCGTGCAGAGAAAGAGTTGATCCACAAAGAATTTTATCAGTACATAAAACACAGTATCTGATGTGAGCCCCACAAAGACTAAACGACGAAACACTGGATGCAACCACAGAAAAGCGGTGGAGAACGAACTCATGATTATTACGTTTGATGTGCTATTTTCGTGGGCCCGAAAATACTACAAGTAAAAAATCTAGAATAAGTCATCAACACTTGTGCATGATAGATCAAGATATCACGGTTCAACTCGTACCAACGAGCCTAAGTATGAGAACGTGAAAGAATAAAAAGTATGTTTTATAAACTACACTTAGTGTGATCGGTCTGGAGAAAATTGCTTCATGGAATGAAACCATAGGTATTATATACTGTCACTGCGGAAAATGAATAAGAACTAAATAATGGGGAAAAGTCAGGAATACGGGTGCGAGAGTAAGGAAAGATATATTCAGAACATTTGAACAAGTTTGAGGAGAGCCCAGAATGATTGAAAAATGCGCCATCATTTAACGGGTTGTTGAATAAAGGAAGAGATTTTGGAAAGATGACAAATTTTCTGTGCATTTACGGGAAGAATTCAAAAGAGAAAAGATCAGTGCCATTGGTGTCACCTCGTAACTCAACTGTTATAATGTGTGTTGTTTGAAAAGTGTGGGCTGTCTCCATATGTGTGTTTGGCGGTAAATTTCAGCAAATTATCAACCCAATGGAGGTGTGTTCGAATCCCACCACCACCGTCGTCTAACTTTCCCCATTCTTTGTGTTGTTTGACGCACCGCTAATTGACCGATCTATCTGTTCTGAAAATGGTAATACTATGTATTCAATAGAAGGGAGTAAAATATAGGAATGCAAATATAAGCTAAGCATTCCACCGTGTTTATTGATATTCTACCAGTTAAAAAACTAATCATAGAGGCTTTCGTAAAACTCTGCGGTTGTCGAATATTAATTTAGCAAAGGAATAGAGATACGTGAATTATGAGCATGATGAGGCGCATCAAAATCATGCTTCTGCGATGGGGTCTATTTTGCAATCGACAGCTTTGGAAATTTCGAACATTCAACTAAGTGACTTAAGGGAACCTTTGCATGGAAGAATTTTGAATTTCTTATCGTGAAATGTGATTAGGCGCAGGGAGTGATGAAACCAGCTGCGACGTTCATTAACCATTGTTTTCATGTGCATATTCACGTAGCCATTTCGATGACACCGTTTTTAAAATGCTTCAGGGAAAAGAGGACGCTGGTGCTACGATGTACTTCCAAAATATTAGGTAAGGTGCTAGTTTGCGTGGGAATAATGAGATTACCAAGACAAAGGGGCCAGGTGTTAGGCCACCAATTTGTGACCTAGGAGTCCCGGGTTTGAACCGCTCCACCGCCCCAGGCAGCCTTTGTATGGCTGCGATCCCCTTCCTGGATGTTGACTGTAACTTTGTATATTCAATAAATAAATAAAGTAAAGAGACAGGCAGACAAGCAGTAATTGCACAGTTTTCCCTAAGAAGCAGTTTTTCATATATCATTTTTTACTAGTTATGCCTAATTTTAGCTGCACAAAACATAACGATAAACTTTCCGTATGCTTGAGCACTTTGTGGAGCTTCTGACATCCGTATGCTTCTAATTCGATTTGGAATACTTTGCGACAACTGATAGAGAGCACTATTTCGTTCACCTCGAGCCTTCTCAAACCGCACAATTTCGGATGAGAAAATAGGACTGTTAGTTCTGAGCAAAGCGATTGAAGGTTAGCCCAAAAGGAAATAGCTTTGTCAATTTTTTGTAATACGTCGAAAGAAAAACTGTTGGAAATCAACTGTGTCAGACTAACCGAACGAAATCACTGTAGTCCAAAATCTGACAGATTCAAATAAACGTAAACGATTGATTCCGGTTGCAGTTTCTTTTTAAAACTTTTTCAAGTAGAACTTGTAGTTCAAGAAGACTTAAGAGTATTCTTCCGATCGATTACTCACTTAACAAAAGACGCACTAACAGGACAGTAAATTTGGTTATGAAAGCTTCAAATGCACCCAACAACCACTCCATAGTTCGGAATAGAGCTGCTGCCATGTAGAAATTAGTTTCTTTAAGATTTTCAATACAATCCGATTTTGAATCAGAGAATTTCCCTGGTGGTTTCTTCCGCTCTTCTTTTTCCTGTAGATTTCGATTGCACGTGGAATCAGATCACAGGTATAATTGACCAGTTGATCAACGTGACCTCTTTGTTTCCATCATAACACCCTTGAGTATAAATAAAACCAAAACGCTTGGTTGCAAAATATGACCTGCTTTAGAGTAGTACAAATTGGTTGTTTTGGTAGTTTTCATTTGGTTAGCCGACGATGTAAAAGAGGAATCCGTCAGATGTGTTTACGTAAACCACTATTTCGCTTGTAACTCGATTCCTTGATCACGGATCTGTACAATTAGAGGCTATTTGAATGTTCAACGCAACTGCTTGCTGACTGTTTGATGATTTACTGGCAGAATACGATGCAAACACATAGAGGCACAGCATTTTTTCAACCACCGCAGAGAACAACTCTGTAGTGCTTCCGTGAGCTGTCCCCCTCCGTATGTTTGTTGTTTGCTTACATCAGTAGTTTCTCCCTTATTCTTTTCCATCATTTCGTAAAGGATATCGTTTTACGCCAATCCATCTCCCCAGCTCTTGATTTCAATAGATTTATGGAACTTCCCCCCCCATGTGCTCACTCCGACTGACATTGAATCCGTCCAAGTTTTCGAATCTTATCTTTGCCATTCCACGATCACCAGGGGCAATATGGTCAATAATAGCAACCATCTGACTCTAGAATAGAATCTTTCAAATCAGGGGATTTCATACGGAAACGAATAAGGGGAAGTTTCTGTAATGCATCTTGCTTGTTATTTTATCAACTCAATTAGAATAATAATACTTCAAAATGGTGTTTTTTTCGTCCTGCAGCACCTCTACCAAAATAAAATGTACTTCAGTAGAAAGATAAGCGGCGTTTTAGACTCATACAAAATTGACATTTACATATTGCTTTCGGCCCAGTTTGAAACTATTCCCTAAGGGACAAAAGGAGTAGTGTATTTCTGTATCAGTTTAAATAGACTACAGCATAAGACAGCGAAATTGTGCTTTATCACTACAGTTGATCGTGTGATACAAAAGTTAGCAGATTGTCTATCCTATTAAAATAATTCGAATAACACCGGTGTGTGGGGTCTAACGTAACTATTCCTTTTGGTCTATGCGTGCATGTATTTGACGGCAGCGGAATGATAAAGTGGGTCGGTCATGTGCATTTTGCCTGTCAGCCGTGTTCATGCTCACTCGATGCGTTCACACGAACTAAACGACTGCTATCATTTTTGTGTTATTACATAGCCGGAATAGAAATCCTCTTGGCCTTAAAGTTCGTGTCAAATCGATCATGTGAGTGTGTGTGTGTGTGTGTGCGTGCGTGCGTGCGTGGAAATGCGGGCTATTCTGGTTGACGTTGTTCAACTTGCATTTCAGTACACATGAGAGAATTCTTTTGTTGAGACCTGGATTCATAACATTGATAATCTGGTCAAAGATTGATTGCTTTTTAAAATACTGCGAACTTAACATGAAAGTAGAGGTTTAGATGGTGAATGCTTAGACTAGCCCATTCGGTTTTTCACAGGCACCAGACACAGTGATTAAGCCATTCACACCGTCGACCGTGTAGCTCAAGGGTAGGGGTTTGATGTTGCAGCCCGAAGAATCGCGGTTTGAGTCCTGACAGGTACAGTAAAAAGCACGCACTGCTGATGAGTCCCAAACAGGACAAAGCAGCCGTCCAGTGTTCTTTGTTGGTTATCACAAACATTTCCATGGCATTGAAAGTAAAGATTCCCCACAAGGCAAAATGATGTTCATCAGTATCAGTCGAAATTCGATTTTATACCAGTTTTACACCGTTAATTTCGCTAAGCAACTTAACTTGGACAAGAAATATTTGCAAAGGACCGCGAATGTTCAAATCTCGATGAATATAAAGATTTAGTTTGTACCCACTTGGTATTCAGCTGAGTGAATCACTCATAGTGACAGAAACGAACTTGAGATTACAGACGAGGGCAAACGTCGTCCTTGTATCAGAGAATAAAGAGGTTGATATATTATGATTGAAAAACAGAGAAACTATTTCAGGTGAGGTTCGTTTCAAATGATTAGGTTATTCGTCATCACAAAGTTATATTCATGACAATTGTAAAGAAACCTTTTGGAGCTAATCACTTTGGTCACATTGATGAATGTTTNTTTTGGACTGAAGAGACAATGCTAATGATAAGGCCTTTGTGCATTGATGTGTCCTGATGGTGAACTGAGTCTCAGTTATTGTCTCTGTTTCTAGATTATGTATTGTACATTAAACACACATAAACTCGATGTGGATAAGGTCCTCGGGCGAGAGATTGGACTGAATGACTTTTTGTTCGCTCACGTCAAAAGTCAACCGAAGGAAATTCGGATTCGCAAAGACTGCGAGGCGTTCGGCATGACTCTGACCGACACCGGCTGCGGAGTTGTGTTCATCAAACGCATTCTGCCCGGTGGAATGATGGCGTATGCGTCAGAGGCGTGCGGCGGAATGATTGAGATTGGTGATCAGATTGAGAAAATCAATAACATTTCATTTATCGGTCGACGGCACTACGAGGTCGCCGCGTACCTACGCAGTATCCCCATCGGGGCAACGTTTCTGCTCCGATTGGTGTCACCAGAACGGTCGCCTATATGTGAGTGAGTGATTGTTATCAAAATGAAATTTTTATTTTTACAGAAATTTGAATCCGGACTAGTAAAACTGCGTTTTCAAAAATGCATTTCGTTTATGCAATCTTTATTTGATTCTGTTGATAATCATCGCTTCGATGCAACAGTTTCAGTTCAGTTTGTACAACCATTAACCTTGCACTTTCGTGCGCCAGCCTTGGTTGCTGTCTTTTGGCTGCCCAGTTGGATGAAGCTGTAGAAAAGTTTTATGTCAAGTCGAAGAAAAAATGAAGAATCGCAGTACATTGAGAATAAGATTAGGTTAGTGTCCGGAAAGCGTCTTTTACGTTGATTTGATGACTGAACTCCAACATATGACTTGCAGTTGACTTCGGTGGTAGTCTTTCACACACAAAAATCTAAATCACGTTCGCACATTTGGGTTGAGAGCCGGTGGTCTGTTCTCCCTAGCTACCTCTATCCCTGTGTACTTTGAAGCATTGGTAAATTACACGGTTATTCAAGGGGAACAACGATTATTTTCGTGTAGTGTCAAAGCGCTGGTGGCATCGAGTGGCAGTTGCACTGATTAGTGAGTCGTTTGCTTGGTAGTTCAGCCAGATAATTTGATTTAAGCGACAGGCTCATCAAAATCACCAGTTTTCCTAAACGAACTCATATAGCAAACTTTTCTTTCCATCGAGGGTCTAACAGATTTTTGTCTCTTTCAATGAAAGGTCATGTAATGTAGCTACGCGCTTTCGGATGTGAAAATAATTGTCCGAGTTGATGAAATAAGAGATTCAATTAGAAGATGGGGATTGTGCACTGAAGTTACTCTGAACCGCATTGCACTACGATAAAAATCTAAAATCGGCTTTTGCATCAGCTTGCTATAATTTCTCTGAAATCGTCATGTAGTATTGCACATATAACTGTTCGTCGGAGTTGACAGTTTGATGCAGCACCAATTACCATTTTTATCAAAACGTGTGCACAAGTTTCACTTGGGGGAATAGTCATACAATTCATATTAGCGGGAATACTCGAAAGGAAATTGTATTATAGAAAAGATCTTAATAAATTTATTAGATAAACCGAGTAGACCAAGAGACTTTCATTCTTTTTATACCATTTAGGTTTAGAAAGAGTGGATTTGAGTAGTAGTTTGTGTTCCTATTTCAATTATTCATCATGACTATTTTATATTTGCTTGGATCCAGACTAGAACAAACGGATCATGACAAAGTAATCAAGTCATACTCTTGTTTGTTGTGGTAGCGGGGTATTGCCAGGTTGCCAAAATCAAAACGCTTCCGGTTTCTTGGGAATTTAGAACCGGAGGCTTCAGCTAAACAATTCCTGATCTGGCAAGTAGCCCGGTTTCTATGGATCATGGTTCTGGGGAGCCGATCTACACTTAGTCGGATCCATGGTCCGTATTACCCTGTCTGCACCATTTCTCCATCGATTTGGTGCCGATCGTAACCCTAATGTTACGCAGCTAAGTCGTTTACCTATTTTTCGGAGGATTAAAATCGGTGTTTTCCTGCTCCCTTGAATAAGATAGCTGTTTTTGTTTTGTCAAATCGCCTTTAACTCCAGTTTTCAAATTTGTCCAAAACGGCTCCACCAAATAATTTAGTGCTTAAGACTTCTCAGCAGAAGATTTTGGAGGAGTACCTGATGAGAGCAATTTTCAAAAGTATAAAAAACGATAAGCTAACACACAGTAAATATAAAACTAAGCATAGTCAACCAAACAAAATATATTGTTATTCTCGTAGTCGTAATCCATGTTGTTTTCTTATATAACCAAATTTCAACATTTTCTGGTAATATTGTTGTTGCATTGGGTCCGTACTTCGTCACAAGCATATATATGTATACAAAATATGGGAGATCAACCCCGCGGCAACTGAACTCATGGCGTCAATAACTTTTGGGGGCACAAAGCTGGATCAAACAACATGATGACTAACGCCCCACCAATTGCCGAGAGTTCTGCATTGAGTCCTGCATTACGCAATAAGGAGTCGAAGGAGGAAGCAGGATCAATGATATGTTTGGTTATCATGACGTGTTTAGCTAAGGATAACCCCGTGTTCCTTCTGATCGCCTAACCATCGGGCTTTGAGTACATTATTGACTTCAACAAGCACTTTGGGATGTGTTTAGTCATTCGTTTTGATAATTAACGACTGGTACTACCTTTTTAAAGATCAGTTATGTGTTGTTTTACTTAATAGTTGAAAATTAAAAGTAATAAAAATGACGATTTTATTGCTTTCATAGATTGTGTTGTGTTTATCCGAATATCGTTGTAGCTGCAACGTTAAAGAGATAACTAGACAAAAGGTATTGCTGAAATTATCACATACAAAGAATCGATCACGTGAGTGATGTCACAAGGACTTCGCTTTTCTGGAACAAATCAGAGAATGCGTAAAAAACTATTAATTCGTTTCTAAAATTCAATTTTCTTGATCATGTGCTCAAGTCTATTTGTGATTTCATAGATCATGATTTTTGTCTCCTACAAAAATAAATCATGATGGAATGCATTTTCAGGCAGCTACACAGAAGAACAACATTATTTCATGCTTAAATCTGGCAGAGGAAAGTAGCGACGCTTCTTATAGAGCTAGGTCCATCAATGTGCTTTTGCCATCCCTAAGAGTGAAACTTCAAAAAACGCAGCCTCTTGGGTAGAAAACATTTTCGAAGAAGCTAAATCATAAAGCCATTTAAATTCATTATAATAGAGTGCAACGAGAAGTTGTCACTTGGAGGTTGTCAAAGTATTGAGCGCCTTACGGTACCACGGTGCATCTGAGAAAAGTGATAAGGTCAATTGGAATTTAATTAATCGATCACCTTTAAAGAGCGGAAAGCCATTTCGACAAATAAGAACCCACCGTGTATGTGTGGCGGCCTAATACTTTGAGAGGAACTTGTTCCTAACAGTCACCCAGATCCTGGGGGAATTGAGTGATAAGTTTCGAACCATTTCCTAAAAGAACAGAAAACTTAAGTTTATATAAGTATAAACCTAATAGCGAAGCGTATAAAACATACAACGCGGTTAATCTAAAATGAATGTATTGGAAAAGGCTTGAGGAACCATGAAGGAAAATCTGAGTTGCATAACTTCCACAAAAATGATGCATCATGGCTAGATCAGGATGCATCCCCGCTTGAATGGATACCCAGGTAGTTGACTGAAAAAGACTAAGCAATCAAGTTGTTAGCAGTAAAAACGGTTGCGTCTGTTTGGGAGTAGTTTCAAGTATCCATCAGCTTTCAGTTGAAAGTATAAAACATTTTTATGCTCGCTCAGTATGGAGTGTACTAATAGCATCAGTTTTCGATGTGTTACTCGGGATATTCATGAGAAGTTCTGGATAGAGAAGAGTTACTAGAATATTCATTATAATGGAAATTGCTAACGATAGACACAGAAAAACTGCTGGTAGAAAAGAACCGATTACTAGAATGCCAGCTGCGATTGTTTCGCATAATTGTTTACGCAAGTGTTTTATTTAGAAAGTCAAACTAAACATCCTTGCCTCCAGCAATACTTACCTTTGGCATATTTGCTTATCCATTTACACCGACATGTACTCAAAAGATAAATCACGAATAACGATACTGAACCAAGTGAGATAGAATCACATAGGATGAAAAATTTCTTTCTATACCGCAATATTTTGCAATTTTATAAAACAAGAGGAGGTGGGGCCAAGTGTTTAGATCATCAGACTGTGGATGGCAACCACCACCACAACAGCAACAACAACAACTACTACCACTACTACTACATTAATAGCTAGGGCAGTAGTAATGATACCGATAACAGAAAACTTTAACGTTCGTTTTACCTCTGCAAAATGAAGATGAATCGATATTTTAAAGCACTGAGAGGAAGAAATTAATGTCCGTTCATTAGTATTTTGGGAAGTTTCAGTTATATCATTCCCCTCCTAATCCCATTAGGATATTATAAAGCACAACAAATCAAGCATTGAGGCCACGAATGATGGAATAAATCAGACCGTAGTCGAACAGGGTCGTCTTATAGTCAAGCAAAGATGCAGCTCAC
The DNA here is from genome assembly GCA_900618425.1 of Echinostoma caproni. NCBI lineage: Eukaryota > Metazoa > Platyhelminthes > Trematoda > Plagiorchiida > Echinostomatidae > Echinostoma > Echinostoma caproni. Next base: position 16,826 of record UZAN01042614.1, on the reverse strand, counting down.
AACCTGTACAAATTTGATGTTTCTAAGTTCCTTGTTATGCAATATCTGATCTGCATCACAATTTGATGAAACACCAAAGAATTAACCGCAATTATCTCGCAGACTGATTGATATAAAATCAATATAGATCAAGTTTACAAGTATAAGCCGTGCTCGGCATTTTTGCACTGAATGATTGCAACCAAATGTGCCCCCAGAAACAGTTTGTTAGAACTTTGGTCTTACCATGGCCATCCACTAACAATCTGGTGACGTAACCTCCGGCTATGATCAACCACTCATTCACCTACCCATCTATTCACAACCCCCTCTCATTTTCCACGCACACACACACACACACAAACATACAAATTCGCGAACATCAATTAGCACAAGTCCATCATCTCTCGTTAAATTCTGATTTCCTCCTCAGATATTTGTCTCCTCTCCCCACCTGTTTTAATGTTATAAATTGTGCTGTACTTAGCCAGTTGAGGTGGCACCGAAAACGAGCTTGTTCGCTATTTTGTGTTAGCTACTAGATTCTTGTGGAAACGTAGTTCAACTTTCTGTTTTTATTTTATATTCTTACGACCCATCCCGTTTTGCGTAATTTAGATATGCTGAATTCTCGGGCCACATTAAATGCATCTTCCGTTGGTCTTGGTGGAAAGAAACGAACCATCCGTCTCCGTACTAATGGAACAGTGGAAGAACGAGTGGTAAGTTCATTTTTTGTTCCTTTTAAACTCCGTTTGCTGCTCTGTCTGATGTGTCATCGCGTAGATTTGAAGGAGTTTGCTCAATCTGATAAGAAGTCAAATCAGTTCCGACTTAACAACACACCGGTGTCAATTAGCGAAAGTGAATTTTCTCAAATCTGGTCAGTTCTACTCCTCTTCAGGAAGGACATATTTACTGACATGCTCCCAGTTGGTTAATGAAATAAAAGAGAACCTGAGCATATCATTTGCCATGTAATGTTTTACGTAATCGCCAAAGAAATGCGTCTGATTTCCGGTTCAATCCCTTTAAAACACTTCATCCAGGCTTACAATTTTGGACTGAGAGACGAAAAGCTCACCCTTGAGTTATGCGGTCGACAGTGCGTGGGTTCATAAATTAACAGAGGAATTATCGTTTTAGAATATCATGCTTGGATTGGTACATTCCGCACACAGGCACCGGGTGCCGTTAATGGTATTTAGCATGAGTTTCACTCCCTGGAATATAGGTGGTTCTCTACCATTTAAATGCGATAGAAATCTATGTGATAACCGAAATGGTGTACTGAACCGCCGTTTCGTCCTGTTGAAACTCATCCGCATTGCTTACTTTGGTGTCTCAGCCGGTACTCGATCCGCGTACTTTCGGGTTTAGCTAATCCATACATGATATTTTAAATTGATGAAGTCACTCTCTCAAGGTGTTGAGCGTAAACCGTGCAGCTCAGGGATAAGGGTTTTGATTCGTAAGCCGAAGCTTTGCGGTTCCGTTCCCGGCAGGGAGGTAACTTTTACGAACTACTGAAGAGTCACAATTAGGTTGACACAGGAGACCAGTATACTTTGTCTGTAACCACAGAGATTTGTCATTTGTGGAGGAATTACCTTATTTATTCCATGCGTATTCACCATCACAAGGGTCTGCATATGTAGATCGCGCCCTTGAAGATTGTGATATACTGGTGCGTTTTATTAAATGTTTATTTCTGTGTTCCCGGTTACAACAAACCAACTATTTAATGCTCTTGTTGTGAGAAACTACTCACTTATGAGTAGTTCGCAAAAAAATGCGAGTGGCAGTGTTTTTCAACGGCCAAAAAAGAACACAAGCTGATACAGCAAATTGCTGGTGTTCGGTATGGTGACTACAAGAATACACATCTAGTGGACCGTTCCATCAACTATCCTGTCTGAGATATTTTGTTGTATGAATGACAATCCACTGATACCTTGATCGTTATTCGCAATAAATAACCTTCCTCGACCGTACACCGCCTTCTGGAATTATGATACTCTTTGTTAGTCGTTACATAAAATTGCACTGCGACTTAAAGCATTATTACGCGTGTGGAATTGGAAAACTGATCGGGACTAGGATCAACACCAGAACAGCTTTGTGTAAACTAGAGATCACATGGAATATACAATACAACTCCAATTTGAGAACAAACTCATCTGTTTGATCATGAGAACAAAGTTAGCAAACAAATTTGGTTTCCATGCTTTATCGACTTGCCAACAACAGCATGCATTACAAAAACACTTCGTTAATTGCACCAATAAATGCCTATATTGATCTATTTTTACGTTCAACCTTCACTGCTTGCAGCACCTTGGTAAAAGTACTTAATAAATTAAGTTTCAAACTTTGCACTGCGTAATATGGTGTAAAAATTTGATGGAATGGCTGATTTGCTTATTTGGTCTGGTAGGAAAAACTGTGCGGTAGAATGCAAATCATAGGCCAAGGAATCCGTAGGCTGAACGGAATATATCCTCATTTCTGTTCGAGGTTTTATGCAGTGGATTTAACCTGACACAATGTATCTCCAAGCGGTATACATAGATGACCTGAAATAATAACAGGCTTTAATTTTTGAAGCTGAATGTTTCGCATTTTGGAGTAATTTCATATTTATCACTTAAATAGTTCAGTCTACTATTTAACCTCGATTGGCATCACGTGTCGTCAAAAGATTTCAACTTGAAGCAAAAAAGTATCTGAGTTTAAACTTCCTTTTTTGAAAACTGCAAGAATCCCACGACCATATACACATAAATATCGTTTTGTTGATGAAGAGCTTGTTTGTAAAATGCTCACGTGATCGCGCTTTCTCACATTTTATCACACTGACGTCTCGATGCAGCGTGTTGTGACTGAAAGATAAATAAAGAAATTAAAAACAGTTTGCACAATTTCTCTAATTCTATCGAATTTTGCAGTCGGTTAATTTATCTGACAGTCAACTGGTTACTTATCCAAGGAGACAGATAACTAATTCGTGCCATTTTCTCCTAATTGATAAGACATTTCCTGTATTGCATGTCGATTGTGAAAGTTCAGTAGCCTCGGTGGGATTCGAACCCCGGCATGGACGCCGTCTACGCTTTGTACGCGCATGCTCTACCAGCTGAGCTACGAGGCCACATTGATAGCACTGATAGCCAATTAACTATTTGAACAATTCACCTCGTCTTAGAAGCTCATTCGGTGGAGTCCGGTGAATTCTAAGGAAAACCTGTCGGGGCAGTCAGCTTACATGCTAACTGGTGGATGCCACATGCCTCTGTAAGTTGGATGGGTAAATTCGAATGTGAGAAGATCAGTGCTATCGGTGTGGCTTCGTAGCTCAGCTGGTAGAGCATGCACGTACAAAGCGCAGGCGGCGTCCATGCGTGGGTTCAAATCCCGCCGAGGCTACTGAACTTTTCACAATCGACATACAAACTTCAAATCTGCCAATTAACTATTTGAACACTTCCTGTGTTGTATGGCTGAAATACAAGTTGACGTACAGTCAAAAATGCATTATGTTGTATAACCTCAGAGCAGTTGAAAAACCTTGCTTTGTTTGTGATTTTGCACATTCGATAATTTTATTCACTTCGATTTTGAACCTGAAAAGCCAAGATAGACAAGTCATTTCACGCGTATACTTGTGTGATTTGTGGGTCGATTTAAGGGGAATATTTTCACTTTCAGCTTTTAATCATCTAAGGGTTATGAAGAATATCTAAGACAAGAGCCTTTATACCACTAAAGTTAAGGCAGTAAAGATTAGGAGGGCACCTACTTGTTCATAATTTGAAAACCATTACCCCTGCAAATCAATCTTAAAACTTATTGCATTGGCGGAATTGTAACCAACAGTTGTTCTCCTCAATGGAATAATTTTCATCCCATACAGGGAAAATAAGAAGTGGAGTGATAAGCTTGGAAGTTATGTATAGCTGTTTTAAACTGGTCAACTTTACTTGACCCTACTGATGCCCACACAGGGCTGGGAGTTATACTGCTGGGGTTGAAGCAGCTGTTCAGAGCTTTCTTTTTTGACTCACCTTAATTTATTTTCTGTTCGATAAATCCCTTATTTGTTCAAATAAAATACCTGATTGCTCAATTGTAATTTCTTTTCCAATTGATTGGATATTCTCTCCCTTTCCTTCTGCAGTTTGTAGCTCTCTACAGTTGAATGGCATTTAGTATTATTTAAGTGCATAAACGTGCAGGCATCTGTTTATGTTAGCCAGGGGTCTCAGATTAAGAGGCCTTCCCCTCTCTCCGATAAACGTAGCTTCTGTTTTTCTGCAATAGTGACCCCAAACAGCATCTGCAACTGAGGATCTTCTGCATGAAAAGCGGATTGTTTCATAATAGTAGAGATTTCGGCACAAAAACATATTCGGAAGAAAACTGTTGAAATAAGGTCTGATTTCTTTCAATGGATCACTCACTGCACAGATTCCCAGTGACTATGTGCGTACAGATAGGACATTAATTTATTCTTATAGATACAGGCGTAACACTAACCAAATAGCAAGCGCTGGATATGAAAAGTTTGCCGTATTCGAATAGTTTTCTGCTGGTTTACTCGTTTTCTACGTCAGGTGTATACATACATCACTGTTATTCTATTTTTGAATGCCTAACCCAATGGCCTCGCTTTTCGAAAACTTTTTTGCGCTTGCTAAGGCTACAGTACATGTGATTGGTATCCTTCAGTTAATGGGGTGGAGCACAGACTTATAAGTGGAATGTGCACGATAATATTTTGACCTGAGCATGTTTAGACTGAGAAAATCGACCGATTTATGTGACGCTTTCACCTCTGTCACGTTGTGATAGTTTTCAAGGTCATTTAAAATATGCTTGCGATATTGCAAACATGTGGGTATTCGAGGACTGCAGCTTACGCGCAATTCATCTGCTTTGAATGAAGGCAATAGATTCACTCATTCCCACCTACACAATGGTGCAGAGCCAAAAATGCTTTCCGTTTTGGTTTTGTCACAATATTTGTCTGGCACCCATCAACACGGAGCGTGTCTGTGTCATCTTAACTGACAATTCTCGGGTTTGTACTGCGTATACCATGATTTTGTTGCTTTTGTGCCCATGCTGTGTATACCGTCAAGAAAATTTCGACATTCAGTGAACAAACGAAACTGAACGAAACACGTGATTATTAAAAAGAAACGGACAAAACGGAGGCTATGGGGTTCAAGCATCATAGGAAAGCTAATGTGAGAACCATTCACGCAGTTTGCTTACATTATTTGGTCAATAGGCGTGAACAAATCGAGACCCATCCTAATTGAGCAATTTACTGGTTAGTGTCGTGGCGGATGATTTGAGTTCATGACTGTGTTCAAACGACACCGTTTTTCCCCGTGGTTGTTGCGTAATAGAAGCTCCGAGCCTTTTCTTCACGATCGACGATGTACTAGAGCAAATCTATCGCGCAGCACTTTCGTAGGCCATGCTTGAATTTGGTCGGTTAGTCGGTGATCTAACTATCTTTTCATTGTGTTGATTTAGATACAAATGCATCCGGTCTTGATACACAGTGTAAGTCGATGAATAGAGAAATGATTCTAACGTGGACGCTCTTGACATTCTAATGGTAAAGAAATCAGAACTGAGTCGGTTGCGCAGTAAACATGTTTGATGGTAGACTTGATGCGCTTGCTAACTGCACGACTTTCTTGATGGCTTTTGTTTGCTGGTTACTGTGCCGCTTTCTACTTTAAATTGGTCCTTTAAAGTCCGTTTTCCCTTTGAATATTTAACAGTGTAGGCTACCGGATACGCATTATAATGCAATGAATATTGTAAACGCTTGTTTTAACGGTTTATCGCTTTTTCTGGGGATTATGTCGGTGGAAAATCTTCCATTTTAAAGCTTTGAAGGAAACAGTGTTTAGTCAATGTTTCAATTATGAATGACAAGCAAAGTCAACTTTCTCATGTTATTGATTTTGCGGAGTGTGATGCTTTCCACTCGTTTATTAGGTAATATTCGTGTTTTCTTTAAACTGATGCAATGACTTATTAAAAGGTATCAGTCTGAATATAATGCTTTTCATTTTCAACTTTGAGGAGCTATTTTTCGTACCATAGCTGCTTCCATCAACCTTGTAGAGGTTGGTTCGCATGTGAATTAACGAGATCCAACAGAAAAAATGCTAGACTCAATTCGGTCCTTTAAACGGTATACCTGGCATGCTTGCATTTTGGTTCTTTGGTTTCCACTTGGTATGGGAAGCAATCGAAACAAGAAATTTTATTGCGAAAATGCAGCTTCGCAAGTTGTCTGTGGCACCCATTCAAAACTAACTAGGTACTACATATGCAAGGCTTTCTATTAGATCTAGTCCACCAGTTCTAGTGTCCATACTTCCCACGACTACATTTGCTTTTCCCTTAATCACCCCTCCAGTCTTCAAATAGTCTTAAGGTGGTCATAAACAGGGTGTGTAAATGACAAGTAACGTAGAGACCTAGATCAAACTTTTCAACGCAACCTTACAAAGGAGTTGTGTTGAAAATTACTGAAAATTATTGCATATATTCCACACTGGTAACACTTCTCTGATTTATCAGACATGATCAACACAGCATATTAGATTTGCTCTCGTTACTTCATTCTTAGCTTCTGAATGATCGAACGACAAAACCAAAATGAAACTCAAATTTGATAAGAATGACTCAAATAATATAAATAAACTTGTACCATCTTTGGAATGAGGAGTCATTGATATGCTATTCCAGTATAACTTAGTTACAATTATGAAAACTGCTGATTCACCAAGGGTAGTAGTGCGGAGCTGTCTATGTCACATGACAGTAAATTGATTTGAACGTTGGTTTTGCACAGTTCAAATTTGTTTCACCCTATCCTTCCCCCGTCATGCACACTAACATCAGCTAGATAAAGGCCCATTTACCAGAAGACAGTCGTTCTGGTGTTATTAGGAATAACAACCAAATGTTGATAAATACACATTTTTTGCACATACCCTCAAATCAAACAGTCAGAGATCACGTGTCCATTAGTTTACACAATTTTTAAATAAATGCAAATCAAAGTAAATATCTTTTAAAATATGTGAAATAATTCTACTTGACATACTACCACACTTACCATTGAGTACTGTGATACAGTGAGCTCATATAAGCACCACCTTGATGATATCAAGGCGCCAAGCTATGGATAAAACATACTCGAAAATTTGTCTGCTGATCGTTCATTCAGTCAAGTTAATTTTTACAAATATTAACCATGCCTTGAAAAAGGCCTTCCAAGGAGGTCGAAACGTCGTCAATCGAAAATTGCTGTTTCTTGGTTCTCTTTCATTAAGGCTAATCAGAGCATTCCCACAAGAATTAACCATGCCCTTTCGTGGGCCGGTTTTGATTGCCGGTTCTTAGTCGCCCATTTGGATGGAAAATACGAGGAAGACAAGGAAGCTGAAGATAGGGTCGACGAGAAAATTGAGAACTCCAATAAACTATGGCTGCAAAGAAATGGAGATGCAAGAACGCCATTGTTTACGACACTCAGCCATATCACTCAGTGTCTCTAATCATCGGTTAAGATCATCCTGAAGGCCCCAGCCAAGAAGCCTAACGGGACCTATGTGACCCAGTCCCCTGGTCAGGGTTTTCATACCCTCACACGAGGTCTTCGGTTGATCACCATTGGTTTTTTCCAACCCCTACCTGTCTCGGCGAACACTGCTCGTCGTGGCAACCTATCTGGTAAAATGTGCAACACAAGCCCCAATCAACGTAATCTATGAAGGTCGACTACTCGCTCCAACGGACGTCCGTGATAGCCTAAAACTCTCCAGCTAATCTGATTTCTCGTCCGGCTGCCCCACCAGATTCGTGCCATGCTGCGTACACAGCCGTTTTCAAACACCGACAGTTTATCTTTATCCTATTTTCTTAATAGCCAAGTTTCTTCTCCGTACAGTAGCACGGGCCGAACTGCTGCAGCCTACATTCGACACTTCATAGAGAACCGGATGTCACGAAGGCGCCTTAGATGTGCCAAGTTGGCAAATACCAACCGAGCATTCCATATGTGGAAAGAAACTTCATTTGTGAAGCGTCAGCCAGGTGAGATATAGCTGTCGAGATGACAAAATTTATCTACTTTTTCTATTACTTCCCGAAACCGACATACTTTTCGTAGACCCACCCTCTCTGTCTTCCTTGGTCTGAAAGCTTTAAACTCTGAATTTGCCTCTCTCCGAAGGGTATGCCCGAAAATTTTATTTCAATATTAGCCGAAGTCGAGTTCGAGCTTACGGCACTTTTTCACCCGAGTTCATCACCGAAAGTGGTGTTCAACAGGGTTGCCCTCTCTCTCCTTTTCTATTTAACTTTGTCATAGATTGTCATAGATTTAATTCTTGAAACAGCCATATCCTCGTGCGAGAATAGCGGCATCAATTTGATCCCAGATGGCAGACTGTCTGATCTGAAATATTCAGATGACATTGTTCTGCTAAGTGAAGATCCAGGTAAGTTGCAAGCTTTTCTGGATATCTTGAGTGCCAGCGTAGCCATGTTCGGTATGCGTTTTGCACCTTCAAAGGGGAAAATGTAACTACAAGATTGGGTTAATCCAGTACCCAAACTTACTCTAACGACCGAAGTAACAGAGCAAGTGGATAAGTTTTGTTATTGAGGCAGCTACA